>CAKNYM010051108.1:0-47454 GCA_932195095.1 Andricus curvator
ACTGTCCCGTCTGCCGCGTAAGATCATCCGCGGCTAGAGACCTGAGTGTTGCCCGATGTTATCTCGCGTAAATTTCCCGCTCTTGCTTAACTTCTAGGACACAAGGAGCAGAAGCGGATGACGTACACGTTCCAGTTGCGTCGGGATTGGTTGCTTTAAAGAACCATGATCGTAGCTTCCAGAGCCTACAACTTCTCATAAAATAAGGCAACGGCACGGGGAGGACCCGTCAGGGGCGAACAACATCGTCACCTCATATCCGAGGTCGAAATAAGTAACATCGAAAAAACAGGTGCAACGACAACTAGCAGCACCTGTAGCGCAACCCCCAGATGTAGTGGAAGAGGAGATTTATATACCCGTGACACGAGACGTTATGGACGAGCAGGGGCCAGATCTGGGGGATGTAGCACGGTGACTGTCACATGGTCGATGCTCGTTCGGCTTGCAGCTGCCGGAGCGTGCCCCTGCTCCTGAAGAACTCATTGAAGAGCTCGATAGGGAAAGCCTGCGTCTCGTGGTGTGCTTCCCTGATGCCATCCTAGAGTTTGCAGATCAAGAGCCATCAATGAGAAACGGTCTACCGGAATTGAGAGTCAACAAGGACCTTCTATGGTTAGTTGGCGGCTTGGACGCTGAGATACTGCCTCTGTTCTTGCAGCAGGATATGAGCTTGTTGCAGGTGCAGACTCTAGCATATTGCGCTGCGGTCGCGTGTGCCAGGATGATGAGCATCAAACTCAGACGCCAGGCTTTTAACAACTATGTTATAAGAAAGATGTCAGACCCTCCATGGAAGTTTCGACTTCAAGGCGAGATTAGTAAAATTAGAGCAAACTGGGATGGTTGTACCAATTTAGAAAGGGCAATCTACGAACCTGGACGAAGTGATTGACTATTTTAAACAGAGGCTCATTGTCCTGTCAGCGCGACCACGACGACTTAAGAGAGCGATGGCGAGAAGGAATGACAATAAAACTTTTGTGGCAGACGAAAAACGTTTCAATCGCGGACTTGCAGATAGCAAAAACAATGCTCAAAATTATTTTGAACCACCTAGGGCCGAGAAAATGGTCAGATATTGTTCGAACATCTGGGGTATTCATAGGTCAAGTCAACTGGACAAGACGTAGCTCCGTCTAGGAAAGGTGAGAGTTGCACGGTTGCCTGGAATGAATAGTCTATCCATCTAAGCCTCCGATGTGACTCATATCCTAAAGAGGACTTCTGCTACAAAAACCTAGAGGTTCTGCACCCCGCCCTTGCTGGGGCCCTTCAAAACATCTTGGAGAACCCAGATCACTTGCCCTCTTTTATGACGGGGAGCGTAACGTATATGATACCTAAAAAGGTAGATGCTGGTAGTCCTAGTCTATCTCACGGCTATCATTTCTGACTTCGTTTATAAATATTGTAAGGAGAACAACGTCCTCTCCAAAGAACAAAAAGGTTGCTGTCGAGCCTCCCGTGGTTGCAAGGACCATGTCACGATTGACAGTGTGGTTGTGTTGCATGGGAAACACCACCAGCGAAATTTGCACATGACCTACATTGCCTACCAACAGGCGTTTCCCTGAATACACCACGATTATTTACTTGAGGTCCGTAAGACATATAAGATCTGTCCGCGCGTCATTAGTGTTGCCGCCGAGCGAGAAATCCCGAGAAACGAGACGGGACGAGACGAGCCATACCTGCTGTCTCGGCATTTCTCGTCTCGTTTTGTCTCGTCTCATTCTTACTCGTCTCGTGGCGTCCTTACTCGTTTCTCGCCTCGGTTTTTCCGAGAAATGCGACAGATGTGCGCTAGCAGAGCGGACAGCTCGCGGGAGCGTTCTTTTGCCACTCTGACGCGCTAATGCTAATTAGCGTTCTTTAATGAATAGGTAAAGTCGAAATATGATTACATATTATACTTTTTTGTTCATTACTGATTAATTTGATATCAAACACGACTATGTATCGATTTTTTCAAAGATTTAACTTCACTCTATTAGTATATCATTTTGTTCTTATTAAACATTTATTTTGCCAATTCTAAGAATAGAATATATGAAACAGAAAGGTAAAAAGATAGGTATATTTTCAAGTCCTTTGGGGTTTAAAGAATTTAACACTAATTTCATTTTGTACATTTTAAAGTGGAATTTTAAAATTTTGTGACGTCTAATTTCTAAGGAGGGTAAATAAAATATATTTGTCGGGACATCAAGAAAATCGAAAGTGCGTACCTACTTAAATCATTTTGACTACTACATATTTTTTTTTTATGAAATTCAACCCTTCGTCACAGACTATTTTGTTTCCGAAACGTAGAAATGACAAGAGAACATTTTTGTTAATATACCTGATACCTTTGATATCAAACAGGATATATTTTTATTTGTAAAAACGTTTAGAACAGAACTAGGTGTCTATCGAAAAGAAAGTATGTAGCCGAAATATTTGAAACTGCTGTGTTGTGCAAACAAGGCCAACAGGCAGAACAAATTTTCCGAGGGTATGACAGGTACATCGAGGATTCCAGGTGAGCATGCGATTGCAGCTACTTTAGTGGCTACTTTACAGCTACTTTCGTGATTTACAACTCCAGTGTTGAACTGACGTGTTGAACTGGTGGAAAGTTCATGAGCAGCTTTATCCCAATTAGCCGAAATGAGAGTCAAGAATTTTTTATCGCAGTCTTGGACTAATCGTGAATGTGAGTTTTGTTTCTTAATCTGCATAATATGCCTCATTTCCACAATTTTTTTATAAGGACCTGAGGATGAAAAAAGTCTACGAGCTCTACAAATAATTTTTTCAGGCATAGAATAACTTTCTTACGTTCAAAATATACTTCAAAAAAACGTTCAAGAACGAGTTGCTGAATTGTTTATATTAACTCGTCATTCTTAACGATCTGATCTTTTCAATTTCTTTGGAAGTACGTTTTGAACATAACAAAGTTTTTCTATGCTAAAAAAAATATTCGTAATGTTTAGAGCTTTTATTTTTTCACTCATATAAACTCAAATAAAACACCTGCCAATTTTTAAAATTGGGCATATTATGCAGATTAAGAAACAAAAGTAACATTTGCGATTTTTCCAAAACTCTACGATTAACAAATTTTTTTATTTTATGCCGACGAAGCCCAACCGTAAGATATATACGTTATGAGGGACCCGAAAGGAAAATTTTCAGTGTTAATGCGTTTCTGATTTATACAAATTTTTATATACATGAATATTCAAATATACATACCTGAATAAACAAATATAGATACATGAATGTCGTAGGAGTGAATTATAAAATCGACTGTGTGATGATCATATGAGTTTCTGGGTATTATTACTGACTGATTTAATACTTTTCACACATTCCAATTTCATACAATTTAAAAAATATGTAGTAGTCAAAGCGATTTAAGGAGGTGCGCACTTTCGATGTTGTAAATGCCCCAGCAAATATATTTTATTTACCAACCGTAGAAATTAGACGTCACAACATTTTAAAATTCTGCTTTGAATTATAAAAAATTAACTCAGTGTTAAATTCTTCAAACTCTGAATGACTTGAAAATATACCTATCTTTTTACCTTTCTGTTTCATATATTCTATTCTTATAATTGGCAAAATAAATGTTTAATAAGAACAAAAATGACATACTAATAGAGTGAAGTTAAATCTTTAAAACAATCGAAACATAGTCGTGTTTGATATCAAATTAATCAGTAATGAACAGAAAAGTATAATATGTAATCATATTTCGACTTAACCTATTCATTAAAGAACGCTAATTAGCATTAGCGCGTCAGAGTGGCAAAAGAATGTTCCGGCGAGCTGTCCGCTCTGCTAGCGCACATCTGTCGCATTTCTCGGAAAAACCGAGGCGAGAACGAGTAAGGACGAGACGGGACGAGTAAGAATTTGACGAGACAAAACGAATAATGCTCCCGGGAAAACGAGACGGAACCGAGTAATGAACGAGACGAAAGCGAGCCAGGCTCGGTATTTCTCGTCTCGGACGGCAACACTACGCGTCATCCAATTTCTGAATCACTCTATGCACACGTGGTGCACTAGGAATCAATATTTTAGTCGTGGGATGACGAGGGACACCCGATCCTGGCCCATTAAACGAGGAATCTTCAAAGGTGACTCCTTCAGCGCACGCTGGTTTTCTTTAGCTTTGAACCCACTAAGTTGGACACTCAATAACACGCGTCCTATGGGTTCAAAATTGAGGTAGGAGTGGCTAAGTCTCAACTCCCTCACATTCTGTACATGGACTACGTAAAGGTTCACGCAAGCTCAGAGTCGAAACTGAACAGCCTACTTAACATCTTGCCACAGTTCTCCTATGCCAGCAGGATGTCTCTGGGTTTGGACAATTGCAGAAAGCTGCATTTGTCCCATGGAGAGATAAATGCTCTACTGATACTGGACGACCACGCTCTGATTGATGCGATGACTGGTGAAGAATGGTTCAGGTACCTTGACATATTGCAGGCGAGGGGTCTGCTCCATTCTGCAATTGAAAAGGTGCTAGAGGTTTGGTCGACGTGCCCATAATCGTACATGGGTGACAGCGAATGCGCATGTGCGTAGTATGATTGTATGTCCAAAAATATCATGTGGATATCCTGCAGATATCTGCAGGATGTTTTCGGGATATTTCTATACAAGGCAGACATTTCCATATCCCTGGGACATACGTACGATATCCGGATTTTTTAGACGTTTCCGGGATATTCAAATATCCCACAAATATTCAGTCCTGTAGGATCCTAAAATATCCTAGTGTAAATTATTAAAAATTTAGCGCGCAAGAATTTTTTAAATGTAAATGACGGTGTATAAGGAGAAAGTCCAGGGAGAAAAACGTAATTAGAGAAATGAGGCCTGAGTCCTGTATTTTGAAGAAATCAGATCCAGGATGAATTTTCGTAGAAGACTACTGAGCGCCCAACGCTTCACCCTGCAGTGAGTTCTGCTAACAGCGGCGCTTGGAATGGGGCTGGAGCGGTTCAGGACTCAGTCCTGCTAGATAGTGGATAGGGCTCGGAATATTCATTGTGGATCTCGATTCTGAACTAAACTGAAGCCTCATGTAGCCTTGGAACGTGGCGTTGTGCGGAGTAAGGGACGCTTGCTCACTAACTGCTCACCCAGGCGTGAAACACCAGCAACGTAGGGACAAAAGGAAGGTGCGCCGGTACTCAAGCGCGTATATTGTGATCAACTCCAGTTCCTAATGTAGCTGTTCTTAGTCCAGGATTTTTGAACGCAAACCTGGATGTCTGCAATTCACTTGAAAATTTCCGGTGCTCAACATTTTTTCTGAAATCCGCATGTTTCACTGTGATATTGGTTCGTAAAAATTCACGCCTGAATTAACAGAACGATGGAAGCGAAAATGCCATATCAACAATTACAAATCATATGATTGGTAATTGTACTATAGTTGTACGCGCGTAAGTAAGGAGCATCTTACTTCTAACTTTGAGTGAAAAAGGAGAGTGCCTCGACGTTCCCTGTGTTAAGGTCGTAGCTAGAGGGGAAAGTGAGGCAAAGTTTAAATACCAAGAAGATACGGTTGTGCCGAGAAATTTTTACATCAGGACAACCCAGTAAAAAGAAACTAATTGGGAAGAATTGAGAAGAATTTGCCGGGAGCCCCCGTGAATCTTGCTTTGCGACAATCTCGAATTAAGGATGGTGGTAAATTCGTGTAAATTCGTGAAAAGTAATGAAGTCTTCAAATATTCTATTGGCCCGAATGCAGCAAAAATTTTTTAGGGGACCTAACTCATTTGAATGCGTCAGCACGAATTATTTTCAGTATTCACCAATTCATTTTAATTCGCGAGATTTTAAGTTAAGCCCTAATTCGCCAGAATTCGCCAGCGCGAATACAGTTAAAGAATGGCCTATTAAATCGAATTCGTAAGCTATAACCAGTAACCAACACGCTCGGCATAAAGGATCCGTTGTACATAAATATCAATGAGTCCCGTAGCTCAGTGGTCGCCCTCTGGACTTTATACACTTGAGATCGCTGGTTCGAGTCTCGAGGCATGCAATTTTTTTTATTTCATTTCGAAATGACCTCGACCACGAATTAAGGCGAATTGACACGCATTCAATTCTCTCTGGCCTAATTCGTTTCAAAGAATCAGAAAGCAGAAGTCGGGCGAATTTAAACATGCTAATTCACCACAATCCCTGCTGAATGGGCGAGGGAAAATTTTAGTACCGTGTATTTTCACCTCGGTACCATTTTGATTGACCCAGTGAACATTTCCTGCAGCCTTTGATATGATTACGTGTGGACCGGTTTGTCGTGGGGCGAAACCGGGGTTAAAATGATCAGCTTTCTTTGATTGAAAGTGTTCTCCAACATAAACTCGGTCCCCAGATCGATAGCGATGAACCGGAGGGTTAGTTGCATATTTTTCCTAGTAGGTGGCTTGATTCTTGATTCTTCGTTGAATCGCCCGTCTCCGGGCCTGTGGATCGTCCACCCTAGCAACAGGTGGTTGGGAGTTTGACTAGTGGCAGCATTCTGACAGCATGTCCTGTGGTTCATAACATCTACTCTTAGACGAATCCCTTTCTTTATCTCTTGGTTTCTTCATTCTGTTGGATTGGCTCTGGGATGATAGATCGGTGTCGTCCAGAGCTCGCAGTTCCAGCGCTGGCAAGCGTTGAGCCAATGGCAACTTGTAAACTGCTTGCCGTTGTCGCTGAGTATCTGCCTGGGGTATCCCCACCGTGGGAAGACTTCTCTTTCAAGAATTGCAGTGATGGTTGGTGCTTTTGAAGATGCGATGGAAAATGCTTCGACCCATCGCGTAAACAGGTCGGTGACAACCAATAAGAATGCTTTTCCAGTTGCCGATCGGGGGTATGGACCCATTAGGTCTAGTGCTACTGTTTGCCACGCAGAGGTGGCAGCACGTGGCCTCATTGGGTCTGGTTTGGCGGTGCGCACCAGTTTGCTGTATCTACAAAGATGGCAGCTACTGAGATAACTTCTCACACTTCGCTGCATCCCGGGCCAATAATAGTGGTTTTGGATGGCTCGTAGTGTTTCGTCGACTCCTGGGTGTCCAGCAAGAGGGTCGTCATGAAATTCCCAGAGAACGCGTTCTTCGATACTCGTCGGTATGCGCAACGTCCACGTTTCCTTTTCGGGGTGCTTTCTCCAGAATCCAAGGTTGTCCAGTTTGTGATTCTGTATGTAGTTTTCCTCACAAATTGTGCGACGTGGCTGGTCACGGAGTTCGTGCCAGCGTTCAATCTCTCGACTAACCATGACGTCGAGATGCTGCGCATCTCTGACGGCATTCAGGCGTTGATCACTGGACGGGGGCCGTGGAGAGGAAGGGCCATATTTTCTGCTCGATGGCAGCATGCAGTCCAGATCCGTCTCACCAGATGTTGGTGCATCGGGCGCAGGATGACGAGATAATGCATCTGCCAACTCGTTATGTTTTCAGCCGAGTGCTCGACGGTACAGGAAAGTCTGCTCAGGAGACGAGACCAACGAGTGAGGTTTGACTTTTCATCTTTCATCCGGTCGAGCCAGGTCAAAGCCGTACTATCTGTTCTGAGCGTGAACGAGCTGTCCTCTAGATAAGGGTGGAAGTGCTTAATTCCCCAGATTACTGCGAGACACTCCTGCTCGTCACAGTGATATCTCGCCTCAGTTTGGTTTTATTTGGCACTGGCATAGGAAATTATGTGCTTGCGTTTCTCTCCATCCTCCTGCAGAAGTACAGCACTCATCTCCTTAGAGCTGGCATATGTCCGCAGGATAAATCGTACTTTCGGATTGGGTCGACTCAGCTTGAGGGGTTTGTCCGCAAGGGCTTGTACATTCTCAAATGCTTCTTGGGCCATCGGATTCCACTTGTATGGCTTTGCAGTACATAATAAATCCGTAAGAGGCGTGGCTACCATTGAGAAATTTGGTAGATATTCTCGTATCCAATTACAGGTTCCTAGAAAGTTCCAGAGTTCCTTGCGGGTTCTAGGGGATGTTGCTTCTTTTACTGCCTGAATACTCTCAGAGGTAGCTTGGTTTCCCTCGGAGGTCACTAGATGGCCAAGGTACTGCAATTTCGTTTTTCCAAAATGGCACTTCTGCAAATTACAAGAGAGTCCGTATATCTCCAGGGACTCGAAAATTAACCCCAGGTGGTAAATGTGTTCTTGCTGATTTGCTGAATAGATTATCAAATCATCCAGATAAGCTATTACGAACTTGCGCCAGCAAGTCCTAGGGACTTCCTTTATAATATTTTGGAACGTACAGGGGTCGTTTTTTATCCAAACGGCATGTCTCGGAACTGGTATTTTCCGCCCCCAGGGATGGCAAATGTCTTATATTTCCGTGAAGCCGCCCTTCTCCAGTTTTCCAACGGCTTAGTGGCCAATACTGGGCAGTCCCGGTGGTAGTCGCGGCTTGGACAGTAATGGCAGGCAGGCAAACGGTCAAATCCCCTAGCAAATAGTGCATTAGCTGCTGTATCCGTTGATTTTTTTGTTTTTTCGCTGTTTTTTCGTCCCAGGTTAATTTCCGCCTGAAGGTTTCTGGGCGAGGCCGCACGAGTGACGCGTTTGATGGAGGGGCGAAGTGCCGCGAACACTACGCTGACCAATTCACCCTTCATATTATTTGGTAGGAGGCGTTTGGCCAATAAGTATTTCTTTTGCAGAAATATTGCGTTGGGGTCTTTTTCTCCTTGCTTCACGGAGTAGAGGGAGATGCGGAGATTGTTTTCCACTACCTGACTAGCATATTTATGCCAAAACCCTTAGGAAAATGCTTCCCATTAAAGGTTAAAGGATTTTAGGGGCGTCCACCATTTTACCGCTTCTCCTGACAATGATCTTGCGGCAATCGGAGTCCAATGGTTGACTTCGGTGCCAGTTTGTTCGAAGTATGTCCCACATTCTTGTAGGAAGGTTTCTGGGTCCTCGTGACTCGGTACCAGAAAATTCCGGCAGGGGGTGTGCTGGTGTTTTTAGTGCGCGGATTATTTGGCGCATATCGTGGATGGAAACGGTAGGGGGGATAAAACGGAAATCTTCCAGGTTTGTATGTTTGGGCAGGCTGTGGAAGTTTCTAGGAGCAGAGTTGGGTTGCCTCGTTGCAAACGTCGGAGATTACGTATTGTTGGCAGCAGGGATGGGTTGTTCGGTGCAGTTGTTTGATTCAGATTTTCTCTTGAAAAGAATTTGATTAGCGGAGATTCAATTCATTAGTAAGTGGGAAAGGGATGAGGTTAGTCAGTGTGTCGGCTGAAATGGCTGGTATGCGAGCTATCTCAGCGGAAACGGGCGGGCTGGTATGCCAGCTAGCCCGTTAGTAGAGGAAAAGAGGGGGGGGGGGGAATTGAAGTAACAAGAAAAATTATATTTCGTTTGATTTTTTTATTCGTGATCTTTATCTTATCATGATTTTACAGAGAGTTGGAGTTTTTATTTATCAAATTCTTGGTTCGTCCTCAGTAGAGGGTGACGGAAATGTGTCATTCAGGCGGCCTCTGGCTGGTTTCCAGCTGGAGGCTCCTGAAGATCGAGAGAGAGACCTGGAGATTGTGTGTGCTTGTGGTTGGTCACGGCAACGGCTTGCTCGTGAAGACCTATGGCTGGCTTCTAGCTGTAAGTACCTAGGGCTCGCTTCCAGCTGTAGGATTTAGTGTGAGGGTTCTGGCTACCAGCTCCCAAACACTTCTGACGTTCTGGGCACGTGTGCGCCCTTTTAACGGGAAGGCTGCGTGGGCGTTGCGTGGGAGTCGGGCGAAGAGGGTAGAAAATCGTTGGAGGGAGATGCGCGCGTCGAGCTTCGTGGGCGCTGCACTCGCGACTCTCGCCTCTACTCGCCCTGTCGGCTTGCTAACGTCACTGCTGACGTCACTTCACACATTACCTCCTTCTCTCTCTCTCTCACTCGAAGGTCTAATTGCTAGTTATTATAATTTTAAGATGGTTGGCTACTGAATGAATAAACGTCGTCTGCGAGAGTGTTTTAAATCTACCAATAAAAGAATCTCGCTCTATGCGAGCCGCATATAATATATATGTGCTGGTATTCATCCACAAGATTTTGTATTACACAAGGAAAATCAAGATTTTAAAAAAATGTATCTAAATAATACAATACTTTACTATTTTATCATGAAACAATTAAGGTTAATTTATAAATACACACAAACCGTTATATAATTGAGAACACAAAACACTAAAAATATACTGAGAATTGCTTATAATACACTTCAGCACTAATTTGCGAATTGTCACTGATACGTATTTTTTGCAGGACGACCTCGAAAAGGGGTTCGAGATATGACCAAACTGACACGTATTGTTTACAAGGAGAGCTAAAAAGAGGTTTGAAATAAAACCAATCACTTTTCTCTGACCAGTCACTGACACGTATTGTTTAAGGGGATACCTGAAAAAGGGATCGAGATATGACCAATCACTCTTCTGTGACCAGTCTCTGTTACGTATTTTTTAAGGGAGACCAGGGAACGGGGTTGAAAATATGACCAATCACTTTTCTGTTACCATTCCCTCTTTCGTGAGCTGTCACTGGGACATATTTTTTAAAGGGTGGACTGGAAAAGGGGTTTGAGATATGACCAATCACTTTTCTGTGACGAGTCACTGATCGGTATTCTTTTAAGAGAAACTTGGAAAAAGGGTTCGAAATAAGACCAATCACTCTTCTGTAATCATTCACTCTTCTGTGATTAGTCACTGATACGTATTTTTTAAAGGGCGACTCAAAAAAGAGAGGTTGAGATGTCACTAATCACTCTCCTGTGACCAGTCAGAGACACGCATTTTATAAAAGACGTTGATTTGAAAAAGTGGGTTTGAAATATGACCAATCACGCTTCTGTGACCAGTAAATAACACACATTTTTTAAAGGATGACCTGGAGAAGGGGGTTGGAGATGCGACAGATCACACTTCGGTGACAATTTGCAAATTAGTGCTAAAGATTATTACATTTTTTTAATTTCAGCTTTGGATATTTCAAATTTTTTAGGGCTTGAAACAGAAAACGTTTAAATCTGTACAACAGCAAAATGCATATTTCAAATAGTTAAAACCATAGCCCTACATTTTTTCATCTGATCTCCAGGGCATCCATGCGCCATTAAAATTTTCTGGATATCCTGCAGGATCTAATTCAGCATTTGTTTGGTTCACTAAAACTTTTCTATAATCGTCCAGTTTATTCTGCAAGAATTTTACCATCTGTAAAATAAATTAAATTAAATTTGACGACTCCTCTTGGTATGGAAAATAAATTTCTTGACACAAATAAATTTGAAAAATATTGTCAATTTTTGAACTTACATTTGGATACTGTGATGATACATCCACAGTTTCACAAGGATCGATATAAGTATTAAACAAACATAATTCAGAACAATTGGAAAATTGAGTAACTTTCTTGCAGCGAACTTCACTTGAGGTTCGAAGTTTGATCAAAGTTCTTGATGAAAGTGGGGAGTTCAAATTTTCATTGATGGCTAAATTTGTTAAAGAATTGAGAACAATTGTGGTATTGTATTTTGGATAGGATTCGTCATTTCCTGAATCCCCATAATAGTTGCCATACAGTTCTGGCGCTCCTAAATAATTAATTAAAAATTAATAATTATTTCCAATAACGAAATTTTAAGGGCATGTGTCATTTATCCGATTCAAGCTTGCCGACATTTTTTAGATCATAACAATTTCCACACAATGAAAAATGAAAAATTCTCAAATTGAAGTTAGATAAATGTTTAAGAGATTTGTGGCCTTATTTAATGGAAAACAAATTTTTGTTTTGTTTATTTAAATATAAAGTTTGAAGAAAATGTTCATTTTAAGATACGGGTGCAATAATAACAAGTAAGCTATTAAAATGAACGATGTTAATGTTCAATTGATGACCGAAAATTCGAAAAACACGAATTAATATAGTTAATCATTCATTTTTCATTCTTTATCAACAATTATATTCTTATAAATAATATTAGAAGATTTTTAAATGTTTTGAGATATTTATTTTCTTTGTTTTCATTTATTTATGTCTTTAATTTAATTTCAAGTAATATTCAAACATAAAAAATATAAAAATTCATCTTTTTTATTGTTATTAAAAAACTGTTTAAATAAATTGCCAGCTTAAGCAATTTGTTTGATTTTCAAGTACTTTTATCAAAAGTGCTTTGTTTAGCTTGGTAGTGATAATTCAGTAAATTATACTGCCATTTCATGACAAATATGATTGTTATAAACAAATTGCATTAATGAATTCTTAGTACCGAATTGTCACTGAATTATCACTGGCTAGCTAAACGAAGTAATAAAAAAAAGTACTAGGAACTTTTAAAAATTGCTCAATCTGCGAATTTGTTTATGCAATTTTTTAATAACACTAAGAAAGATAAATTATTATATTTTTTGATCTTTGAATATTACTTGAAATTAAATTAAACACAAAAGCAGTGTAATAAATATCGACAACCATTTAAAAATCTCCTATTATTGTTTATAAATACAGGGGTGTGCAAAAGCTCGCAAGCTTATGCGGGTCGAGCGGACAGAAAAAAGCTCGCCGGCCGAAAAAGTTCACGCAGCTTTTAAAACTTGCACTGTGCTTTCATATTTGATCGCTTTGCTCTATCGAATATTACTGCATTGATTTCAGCCGATTCTTAATTAACGAAAGTCGTTGATGCACGGGAAAACACATTTTCCTTAAAAAACGCGAGTTTTTATCAATTTTACGTGAAAGAAAAATAAATTTCAAAATTTTGTTCAAGAGGTTTCCTTTTAATTATATTTCTTTCAATTTCAAGAAAAAAACTTTTCAAATCGAATGGAAATTGGAAGATACAATTATTTTTGAAGTATAAATTACTTTTAACAATAATATAATTTCTTTTGATATTTCTTATTTATTTTGCCAGCTTTGTGATCTTTTTTTGCGTCTGCAAGCTTTTTTGAGTCAGCGAGCTTTTTTCGGCTCGCCAGCTTTTTCTTGCCTCGCGGCTCGACCCGAGCCGCATACAAAACGCTCGGCTAGCGCGGATCGAGCACATCCCTATTTATAACAATACAACTGTAATAACAAATTATTTACTCATAAATAATTATATTAATTCGTGCTTTGCAAACTTTTCCTTATCGCTTTCATATTAATATGAAGCATTTTGAATAGCTTACGTGTTATTATTGCATCCGTATATTAAAATAAACATTTTCTTCAAACCTTATTATTTTACATTATTATTATTTATGTTTCATTAAACAGAACCTTATTTTTTTCTAAAATATAAGCCCACAAATGCTTTGAAAATTTATCTAGCTTTATTTTAAAACAACTTTGAAATCCTGGCGCAAAATCACCCTTATTGGGCCTGCTCCTTTGTATAATTACAAACAACATTTTTTTCTCATTTTATATGGCACTGGTCACTTGTCCTTAGGGGCCATTCAAAAACTAATTCACACTGTTAGGTGCAGTGGGAAGGGGTTTTATGACGATTTGTGACACAGGGGGGAGGAGTTGATGCAGAATGTAACATCACACATGCAAAATATAAATGTGTATAACAATCTTTTGAAATGCTTGATAAAATGATAATTGGTGATTTATTTTACAGGTAAAACATCTAAGTACAGACTTCACACTCTTTCCCCTATTCCTCTCTTTAACCCTTTTTGAAGAAATTCCTCCTTTTCCCCCGTTTTCAAGAAACTTCTCCTTTTTATAGGGTTTTCGCTTAAATGTCGACTGAATTAATAGAATAAAAAAATCCAACTATTATTGGTTCAGAATTCATCTCTTTTGTTTAAAAAATCAACTACTTAGTTTAAAGTTGAACTTCTTTGTTAAAAATTGTTTCTTTTTGGTTCAAGATTGACCATTTTAGTTTGAACATTAATTTTTTTAATCGAAAATTAAACTATTCCATTTTTGGTTGAAAACTGATCTTTTTTTATTGAAAGTTTAACTATTTCGTTGAAAATTCATCTTTTGGGTTGATAATTTAATTACTTGGTTGAAAGTTGAACTCCTTTGTTAAAAGATCTTTTTTTTGATGATGATTCATAATTTTAGTTGAAAATTCATCTGTTTGGTTAAAATTAAACTATTCGGTTGAAGATTTAGCGATTTTGCTAAAAATTTGTTTGTTTTTCTTAACTGAAAATTTACCTTTCCATTATTGGTTGAAAGTTGATCGTTTTTATTTGAAAATTTAACTCGTCTTTTTGAAATAAGAATTCATCTTTTTTGGATTGAAAAATCCTCTTTTTTGGAAGAAAAATTCAGGGTTAAATATTCAACTGTCTTCTAAAAAATTAATATTTTTGGCTTGGCGATTCGACTGTTTGGTTAAAAATGAAACTGTTTGTGGTTGGAGTTAATTTTTGTTTGTTTGAAAATTCGACCATTTGGTTGAAAATTCATATTTGCAGGTTGAATATTTTCATTTATTTTGCTTAAGAGTTCAACTATTTGGCTGTACATACAACTGTTTAGTCTATAATTAATTTCTTTGTTTGTTAAAAATCTTATTATTTGCTTTGAAAATTATCTTTCTTAGTTGAAAAGTCAAGTTTTCGAGTTTAAAAGTCAACTGTTTTCTAAAACATTACACTTTTTAGCTCGAAAACTGAACTATTTCGCAAAAAATTAATCTCCTTTGGCAGAAAATTATTATTTATTGGTTGAAAATTCAACTATTTTGTTGAAAATTCAATATATTTTGACTTGAAATCTTAAGCATTTTGTGCTGTGAAGTTTGTTAAAATGTTATGTTTGTATGTTCAAGCTTCGTGTGATGATTTGTGACGAAGAACGGGAGGGATGGAAAAAGTGTTCAAAATAATGTGACGTGGTTTTTGAATGGTCCCTTAAATGAAAATTTACTTTCATTATTACTACATACCTTTAACGATCTTAAAGTTACCATAAATAGCAGCTTCAGTTTTTTCCTTCTCGTCAATATTCACAAGCAAAAATTGTCTATTACTTTCCTTATCATTTTGAATTCTTTCCCACTGATCCACACCGTCTATTTCTCCAAGATCATTAACATTGCCCCCAGCAGCAGTATACAATGTTGGTAACCAGTCAGTTACATGCATTAAAATCTTTGATACTCGGGAAGGTTTTCTTATTAGCGGAGAATACACACAGGAAACTACTCTTGTACCTCCTTCGTATACACTGAACTTGAGCTAGAATTAATTTTCTATTATAAGAGAATAAAAATAGAGAAATTAATAAGTAACAGAATAAATGAAACCGAAATCAATATACAATATTTAACAGAGATATAATATTATTAATATTAAAATTTGGTTGAAAATATATACTGTGACAAATAAAAGTGATTCATTCATTACCCCTCTCAAAGGATAATTTGAGCCCATATTCTCTAAAAGTCCTTCAGTTTGCGCACCGTTATCAGAGGCAAAAACGATAATCGAGTTTTCCAGCATTTTTGCCTTCTTTAAAGCAGCTACTGTACGCCCTACTGATTCATCTAGAGCTGTCATCATTCCTGATAAAATTGAAAAATATTATTAACATGTGAATTCGATTTTTTCAGTGAAAAAATTATATATTGCTCCCGAAGGATGTTCAAATTTCGGTGTATGTTTATTGCAGGTAAATGCAAGTGATTGCAAATGATTGCCTGTGTCTGAAAGTGACTAAAAATGATTGCGACTGATTGCAGGCAAATGAAAGTGATTGTAAACAAATAAAAGTGATTGGAAGTGGATTTAGAGATTGGAGATGATTTCAAGGAATTAAAGCGATTGTGTGGTAAGACCACGCCATTACAAGCGATTTAAAGTAATTGGAATTGATTAAAGAATGATTTGAAGATATTTCATTGTGATTCCAGGTGATTGCAAATGATTGCAATTGATTACCACCAGCTGATAGCTATTTCGACCGATTTCGTGTAATTAAAATTGATTTTACGTGATTCTGAGTGATTTTAGATAATGGATTACAAGCGATTAAAGCGACTTAACAATTGCAGAGTGACTGCAAATGATTGTAGGTGATTCCGTATGGCTGCATGCGATTGTAAATTATTGCGTGTGAGTGCAATTGATTTCAGGTGATTTAAATGCATTGCTAATGAATGCGCGTACTTTTAAGTGATCAGTAATGATTGCAAGTGCTTGAATGGTTGCTTTTCGTGATTTCAAGCGGTTGCAGGTGACTGCAGATGACTTTAATTCATTTCAGTTGAATGTGTGTGATTCCAAGTGATTTCTGGTAACTTCACGTGGTTGTAAGTGATTGTACGGTGAAAGTTCATGATTGCATGTGATTTTAAACTATTCTAGAGAGATTGCGTGTGATTGCAGATAATTGCTGGCGATGCGTGTGACTGTAGTTGATTTCAAGTGATTGCACATGACTACAAGTAATTTTTCGAGATATTTATGGTGACTGCAACTCTTTTCGCGTGCTTGAGGTCGATTATGTTTGATTGCAACTGATTGCAAGTGATTTCTCGGTAATGCCATGTAAATACAAGGTGATTACAAGAACGCTTGTACACTGATTGCAAGAGTTATGTATCGCTTAATTGTTACTCACCTGCAAATTTTCGTCGATTGAGATCTTCAATGTATCCTAAAGTTTTATTAACTTCCTTCAAATCTCTAACTTGAAGTGGATCTATTAAACCACTAGAATGTGGCGCAAGATGGGCAATTTCTAGAAATAAAGGAGTTTCAGGATCATGTTTACTAATTATTTCTTCAGCCTGATTTGATAAAACATCCGTGAAATATCCAGAAGCATGATAATCAACATTCAATGAATTTGGAACATCTCGATGTAAATCGTATCCAGTTTTGTCCTATATATCAAGACAGAAATATAATATGTTTAGCTATTTTTACGTTATTTTTTTCATTACGTGATTTCAGATCATTGAATGTTCTTCTTATAAGTAATTAATGATCCTCTAAATAAAAGAGTATTTCAATAACTAATTATTGATCCAATCAGGGCCGGCGCAAACTGTGTTAATTTTAAGCGGGCCCCCCCCCCCCCCCCCGGGTCTTTGAAATTAGCATGGGATTTTAAATGGGAAAAGATCAGTTTTCGGAAAAATGGGGAAAGAACAATGTACTTAATAATAACTCTTCGTAAATTGAATTTCAGTCACTTTTCAAGAAATATTTAAGGAATCGTTTCTCCCTTATAACGTTTAAATCTGATTATTTGATTCTCTGATCTGATTATTTAAAATTCAGACTAAAGACGGGCTTTTCTTACAAAATTTCAGCATGTATTTTTTGTCGTCGATGACTGGCAAGATCGCACGGATTGTTTTACCAAATTTCGAATTATTTAAACAATTATTATTTGTAAAGAACTTTTATTTCCCCTGTAAATCATAAAAAGGAAGTATCCTTTGAAATTAATTACACAATGAATGAATGTTGGAAGAAATCTTTTTTGTTGAAGACATTTTGAAATTGGTTAAACAATTTCTGTTTGTTTAAATTTTTTCCATACCAAATCATGAAAAGTTGGAACTTTGTTGAACTAATTAGATACTTAACGGATATTGGGAATAATATTTTTTGTTAAGCACATTATTATATTTTTCATTCAACCATTATTAATCATTCTCTTTTGACTCTTCAGACGAAAGGCGGAGAAAATTCTAGATTTTTACATTCTCTTACACTATGTCGCTCCTTATTAAGATATTGTTTCTTTTACAAGTTATACCGCAATTTTTCAAATAATTATTATTTGCTTGAACAATTTGTTCCATTATATTATGAATAATTCATTTATTCTTGTGGGATTAATGACGCAGTTAATTTGTGTACTTATAACGAAAAAAATTGTTTAAGAAAATAATAATTGTTTCAACATTTATAAATAATAAATAAAATAAATTCCATTTTCATGATTTAGTGGGAAAAGGATTTGAACAAATGGAAATTGTTTAAAAAATTGCGAAACGTCTTTTGAAAAAACATTCCTCCTACAAATCATTGAGTGTGTAATTAATTCCAGAAAATACAAACTTTGCATGATTTGGATTTTAAAAAAATGAATACAAATGTAAATTATTTAAACAACTGAAAAAAGCTTCAAACGAAAAATACTATTCTCAAGATTTACTTACAAACTTGCGACTTATAGAATACAAGAAACTTATGTTGAGATAAGTATAAAAATACCATTTTTATCATGAATTTTACGTGAAACTGCTATTTTCATTTCCCGAGGCATTTCCCGGGCACAATATCCTATGTTTATTTCAAAGACCCGGGAACACGTCTTAATATTGACCGATTTGAAAGAAAAAAAACATGGAATAATTTCTCTCCGGGAACCTCGCAAAATATCAGATTTTGTGGAACAAAATTTGGCAATGCATTTTTAGACGACTCTAGTATGGAGTGTGTGTTTGAACTCCACACCAGAGATTTAGGACTTTCCTTAATCGCTGTATCTAGTCGTTCCGAAAAATTAGGGGGGTTGGACCAATATTATTTATGTGGCCAGTCAGAGGGGTGCCTTCCGGCCCCCAAAAGGGGTAGGTGTTTCACCAACATTATTTCTATGGCCAATCACAGGGGTGCCTTCCCGCCCCACCCGAAAATTCGGGACGACTAGCCAAGCTTATGAAAAATATTGCACTAGTCATCCCGAATTCCGGGACGACGAGACACTGCGTTCCTTAATCTACCTCTCCCCTCCGCCACACCTAACTCTCCAATCATCACAGAACTCCAGAACACACAAAAATTTGTTTTGTTGTCCCTGGTTCGAATAAACTATTAAGCATTTCAATAAACAATAGGATCACAATTTTCTTTTAAATTATTACATGTCTAATAAAACTTACAATTGCAATTTCATTATAGGTGTGATTAAAATAATCAATCATGCCATTATAATATCCGAAAAATGAATCAAATCCTCGATTGGCAGGAGTATGTCCTTCAGTATAATAACCTGTATGCCATTTTCCAATAAGGCGTGTAACGTATCCTAATTTTTTTAAGTGATTTGGTAACAATGTTTCATTTAAGGGTATTCCTCGAGGTTCTGGAGCCTTCAGTGGAAAACCCTGCATTCCTTAAAGTTTAAAATCTTTTAATTATATCATCATAATTATAAACAGTATGTAATTATAAATCTAGTATATAATTACAGATTGTAAGATCAAAACAGTGGGACAAACTTCCGAAAAGCGCATACCTCCGATTAATTTGAAACTTTGTGTACCTATGTAAGAGGGGTTAACAACTCGTGAAGTCAGGTGTACACCTTCGCTGAAGTCACTGGCGTGAAGTCACTTGAATTCACATGAAGTCACTGAAATCACTTGAAATCAGTGTACACAGTGTGAACCCCTCGCCTATGTATTTTGATGCGCTGATTATGAATATGCGAGTGAAATTATACGAAAATTTGATTTTCATGTTGAAAAACATGGAAGACCCATGAAAGTCATGGTTTTTCGAAATTATCACGGTAAATACAAAAAATTTCAGAAAATTTTTTTTAACAAAAGTTGTAGAAACAAAACTTTGAAAAGGGGTAGGGGTTTGAACAACATTATTTCTGTGGCCAGTCCCAAGGTAGTTTTTGGTTCATTTTACGTAAAACTTCTAAAAGGCAAAAAAAAAGTACATAAATTTCCAAACACTTTAAAAAAAGAAGAATGTTCTAGCATTTTTCTAGAGATTTTTCAGTAAAGAAAACGTTAAATCTTTTTTTTTTTAAATAATATCTTGTCCCCCATTATACATCCAACATGAAAGTTGTATGAAAATGAATTGAAGCAGATTAAATTATCTTTAAAACTAAAAAAAAATTGATTCTAGCTCATACAGAACATCAGATATAGTCTCTTATAGCAGGCTGCTATTTGCGGAATTCCTTTTACAAGTTGAATAATTGAATTATTGTAACTGTTTTCTTTCAGTACAATAAAGGATCTATACATTTTCTCTAAATGATGATTTTTAAACCTTGAATTCTGATGATTTTCTGTTCCAAGCACAAGCGTTAATGAAAATAGTGAAAAGTAGTGATACAATACATACAAAATAAGTTTTAAATAAAAAATGCGATCTATAATAATGTTCCACAAAAAGCAGCCTGCTATACGAGACTGTAACTGGTGTTCTGTAAGAGGTAGAATCAGTTTTTTTTTTTTTAGTTTCACAGATAATTTAATGTGCTTTAATAAATTTTCATACAACTTTCATGTAGGATGTATAGGGGACAAGATGTTGTTCAAAAAGAAGAGGATTTAACGTTTTTTTTCACTGAAAAATCTCTTTCAGACGTCATAACTTTAAAACTATTTATGCTAGTACATTCTTTTTTTTTTAATTGTTGGGAAATCTATGAACTTTTTTTTTCTTTTCTACAAGTTTTACGCAAAATGAACTAAAAGCGTAGAATTTAAACAAAACTGATGTCTTCTACACATTTTTCAATATCTAAAAGGGAGGGGAAAGTCAATCAATATTAATCACGTGGGAACTTTTTTTGGACGCAAAATTTGAAGTTTTTATCAGAGAAAACTTTACTTATTATTTGTTCCTTTCGAAAAAATCACAGAAATTGATCAAAAAACAACAAATATCGAGTTATTTTAAATGGGGGCCTAACGATTTTTTCATATTTGGTAAAAATACTCAAGAGACATCCCCAAAACATAATGTGTAGGGTACAAACTTTAGCCTGCTCTTCTAAGTGAAACTTGGTTCTGAGGAGGCGTGTGACCAGTCATAGGGTTGTCTTCTCGCCCCCACGATACGTTGGAAAGGAGTAGGGGTTTGACCGAAATTATTTATGTGACCAGTTACAGAAGGGCAGAGTACTTACTGAACTCAAGCCTGTTCCACTTACTAAATACCAATAGTGATTTTCTCAGAAACTATCAATCTGGGAGGAAAAGTGTACATAATCAAAAATGTATATTTTGATTGTCTATACAACTTTTTGCTGAAAACTTTTCCGAGACTTTTTGTATTTACCAATATAAATTCGAAAAACTATGACTTTTATGGAGTTTCCATGGTTTTTATCTCGAAAGTCAAATTTTCGGGTATTTTTACTAGCATATTCATAATCTGTGCATCAAAATATATAGATATACAGAGTTTTAAATCAATCGGAAGTACGCGCTTTTCGGAAGTGCACCCGGAAAGGGCTCAAGCCTGTTGCACTTACTAATTTCAATAGCGATTTGATCAGAAAATATCAATCTGAGAGAAAAAGTGTGCAGAATCAAAAATGTATATTTGGATTGGGTTTACAACTTTTGTCTGAAAAACTTTCCGAAATTTGTTGTATTTACAAAAATAGATTCGAAAAACCATGACTTTTATGGGTTTTCCATGGTTTTCACCACGAAAATCAAATTTTCGGGTATTTTCAGTATCACCGAGCAAGTCACGCCTACCCCGAAAGGGAAATGGCTTAATGGTATAATATTTGTAATCAGCACATCAAAATACATAGGTACAGAGTCTTAAATCAATCGGAGGTATGCGCTTTTTGGAAGTGCACTCAAAAAGTGAAACAATGATTACATTAACTTATAAAAAGGTATAATAAAATTATATAATTACCTGTTCTGATGGGATAACGCCCAGTAAGAAAAGCTGTTCTTGATGGTGTACAAGTTGGTTGAGCATAATACCTATTTAAAATTACACCATTGTAAGCAAGAGCATCTATATTTGGAGTTGGAATCTGATCTGCTCCATGAAAACTCACATCGTTCCACCCCTATACGTATATAAATTCATAATATTGTTCAATTATATGTGATATATATTAACAAACTTTTTTATTTTTAAATAATGATCCAGAAAAATAAGTCCGAAAGTAAGTTACTGATAATAATTGATTATTATTTATTATTATTTTCCAGCATTTCTTATTATTATTGATTTTTTGTATAAATAATAAACAAAACGTTTAAAAAAATTAATAGCCGATTTCAATGTTGAACATTTTAATCAATATAGGACATGCAACTTCATTTAAATAAACTACTCTTGACTCAGTTTTTCGAGATATGTATTCGCTTATCAGCAAGGCCACCTACTAAACTTTAAGTCCCCCATACAAATGAAGGTTAAAAGTGATCAAATAAGACCAATACAAAATACCACATTAATACTCATTTTTATGTGAAAATCCATTTTTAAATGCGAAAAAGTGAAAAAGTAAAGTAATTTAATTAATCCTTATAATTGTCTCTCTGGCAATATTGTTTTCTCTCTAGTCGACTCATTGCCAGCTAAAATTGAATTAGTGAGAATGTTACCAATTGAATTAGTAATTGAGTTTTTGACTAATTATTATTATTAGTATTATATTTTATCATAATTTAGGTTATACATACTAATCAATAATTAGTGAACTTTTCTTTTCGATTGTGTGTTCTTGTGTTTTATCGAAATTCGTGACGTTTCTGTCTGGGCAATGAATCGTATCTAATTAATGTTTGTGAATATGACGTAGGCTATTTTTACAAGTTTTACGATTTTTTGCATTTTCATTGTTGCAATAAAGAAGTAAATTTTTTTTAATAATATTTATACTACTCTTTACACAACTGGTGACTCACTTTACTTTAAATAAATTAGCGAAATTCCATTATATTAAATTTCACTAATTTAGATGCAGTAGAGAGTGTGAAATAATCAATTACATATAGTAATTATTTGTAAATTCTTTTTGTGCTCACGGTTTTTAGCGTAGTTATATTAATACATTTTCTGATAAAAACATTCCCAGTCAAATAAAATCATAAACTCATTTTAGTCCAGGCGACCTATGAAAAAAGGCTCATTTCGCGCAGAAAATGCTACCTGAAATTTGACTTCGGATTTCTGTAGTGTTAGCATGTAGAACAAAAGCCGAGACAAAAGCCCATATGTTTGAAACTATCAGTTAGGAATCACTATGTGTAAAAAATCGTTAACGACAGCAAAAACACGTTTTCTGTTTATTGCAACAATATGTCTGATAGTAAGAAAGTTGAAAAATGTAGGTTTGATAAATATCAACAAAAGGACGGCGTACGTTAAGATTCTTTCATTTGTTTACTTGGAAAAAAATAAAAACCGTCCGAAACTGCAGCCCAAAATAATTGTTACTTTTTCAAAGAAGTCATTTGTTATTTAAAAATTGACTTGTTATTTATGCAGAAGAACACATTTCTTTACAATATTATAACTATATTTATTTATAATTATAAAAACAATTAAATAGTGATTTTAATCAAATATATGATCTATAGGTAATACAATTAATAAATAATTAATCAATCTTACAAGATCATCAGCCATTATAAAAATGATGTGAGGTTTTTTCGTGTTCACTCCATGAAGCCATGTAGTCGCCAAAGAAATTCCAATGAGGCAGAGAATAGTCAGCACAATAGCACTTATCACAAGTTTTGCAGATTTCATTTCAGAATATAAATATATGAAATATGTTAAAATATATAAACTAAAATAAATTTTGTTATGATAAGAATATAATGAAGATTAAACGGAACTGCAACATTCTGTTTGAAACATGTTTTGCGAATGAGCAGAATATAGTAAAACGAGCCTTTATGTACGAAACGTGTACCTCGCAGTGTACAAATATACGTGCCTAATATACTCACCGATAAACATCACTTCAAATTATAGATTAAGCACGAGGCCTACATAAAAACGACACCTCATTTAAGATTTATCTTACAATTTATCTTACGGAAAAACTTACATTACTTGAATTTACTCACGAGTGAAGATGATGCATGTACAAAAAATGGATCTCCCGATTGTAGGTCGGTATCACATTGTGATAAAATGTTTTTTGTAATTCAAAAAATTCGTTTTACAGTTTTTAGGATTTTTTTAGGAAACCCTTATAATCTTGTACCAGCATCTGTTTATCTATTACCTCGCCTACAAAAAATATTCAAGTTACGACCCTGTGCAAACATCTGCTTCCTATTTAAATTCCAAATTTCAAGCAAACAATCATTTCGCGGAAAGGGGAAGGGAAAAAGTAATTGACGGGTAAGAAGACCCCTTTATTGGAAGGTTTTCTTTTAGCCCGATTTTCTTCGGCGATTGCTTAAATTGAAGCTCTTGGCATGTAGAATTGAGATAAAACAAAAATTTGCTATGTTAAGAGTTTTATTTGTTATATCAGTAGTTAAAACCAAGAAAAATAGGGTAAATTTGGTTATTTAGGCTCTATTGGATAAATGGTTATGAGAAATGATACTTCAATTAGACTTTAAACAATTAACTTTATTCAAGATAAGACACTTGGAAGGTATGTCTTGACTGATCGAGATGTGATTTCAGACTCAAGAAGGAACATCTCATACATATCACATGCACACACCTAACACATTTCCATCCATGGGGATTTTTACTTTTTTACATTTTCATCCTAATGAGAAAGTGTTATGTAAAATTTGACTTCATCGGTTTTCATTTGATGTCCACGTTTTGAGACCTCCTGAGCCAGAAAAACGATTTTTACGAAAGTGTCTGTCTGTATGTCTGTCTGTATTCTGTAAGCACGATCACTTTCGAAAGACTAATCAGATTCGATTGAGCTGTGGGGCACGTTTTCAGGACATAAAAAGAAAGGACTAGTTCGTTAGCCAGATATTTTGAATGAATATTCAAAAAGTTAGAAGATTTTCAAAATTTTTGAGAAGATTTTGTTTTTTTTAATTTAAACATTCTATGTACGCTTATTCGTAGTACTCAGATAGACAAACAATTTATCCTCACGACTTTTTTCGATAAAAAGAAAATTATCAGAGTTATAGCATTTGCAAAATAAAAAAATAAAAATTTTAAGCCAAACAACGCAATAATGAAAAACCAAAAATTCCATTTTGCGGTCAAACTATGCAAGATACAAAAAAAGATGATTCAACAAAAATTATGCACCCTGAAAAGATCTACAAATTTGTTATTAATCATTTTTTGATAAGATGAATAGTATTTGTTTTAATCATGAAAAATGACATTACAAGTAAAACAAATTAAATTTTTGGAAAAAAGACACAAGGTATAATAAAATGTTTAATAACAAAATTGTTTTTAACCCTTAGCAGTAACACGGGGTGTCTCACACCCCACGGGCTTTTAGATTTTTTCCCGATTGTCCACGTTTTCTTTTCAAGTACTTTTTTTGAATAGGCAAATTAATTTTTGAGGCTTTGAGATATTTTTCCTATTTCGTATTGTTTCAACATCACTCATGATTTTTTTCAGCCAAAAATATCTGAAGGTGTATTTGAAGGTGTGACCGTTAAGGGTTAAATTAGATCTTAAAAATTGCTTTTAACGTTTTTTTCTCATAGAACAGGTGATGAGAATGTGTTCGTTGAAGCCGAAGGAGCTTTAACAAAAGTAAATTCACAATCACTAAATTTCATTTTTCGATGGTTTGACCTGTAATTTTAAAAGTCCTATGCAAAATTGTGGGGGAAGTATATCCACATATAGCACACTTCCCGAAAAAACCATGTCTGTCCCAGGCTTAGACCTATGCTTCTCCCGAAAAAACCTGGGACAGACCTGGTTTTTTCAGGAAGTGTGCTATGTGGGATAATGACCGAGCGCGTAGCGCGAGGTAAACATATTATTGAGCGCGAAGCGCGAGATCTAACAAGTGCACACCTATAGGCGCGCTCAGACTTGCGAGCGAAGCGAGCCAAGCGCGATGAGAAAGTGTTTATTATATCATTAGGCCATTAGCCGGGGATCAGGGAGTTCATACGAGAAAAGTGAAGAAGGGAATTGTACGACGTGGTATAAGGGGGGGAGAAGGTATAGATTTTTAGATTATTCTGGAATTCCCGTGTTGTTTATTTAAATAACACGTTCGTTCCGCAATACTGCTTCGACCCAGGTAGCTGATCAATCTCTCTAGTAATCACCCCAGGCAAAGAGCAAAGTCAAAGTGTAAAGCTCTCCGCTCGGGCCCATTAGTATCCAAGATGTTTCGTTTCAGGCGTCATTTACTTCACTGACACACTTCATCACGCACTCCTTTAAAACTATTTGTCGACACTCTTTTCTGTCTCCGAATTAGGGTCTCATTCACACATTCTAACCATTCTTTCCTCTGCCTGCCTCTGCGTACGCTGCCATTTACTTTACATCGATATACTTGTTTCGTCAATCGTTTATCATTCATTCTCTTAACATGCCAAAACCATCTAAACGAATTTCTTTCATACTTGTCAACCAGTGTCTCCTCAACACCACATTCTTTGATGATTCTCTCATTAATGAGTTTGTCTATTAGCGTTTTACCGCACATATTGTGCAGGAATTTCTTACCAGTCGCGTTAATTTGACTCTGATCCTTTTCTTGATAGGTTCAGGTCGCGCTACCGTACATCGTAGTGGGTTTAAATACAGTATTATATATTGCTATTTTAGCTTTATCTGATATATTTTACTCCTGATAATGGATCCTACCCTGTCGATGAACTTCTTACCCTCGTTTATACGCTTATCTATCTCTCCATATATTTTTTCGTCAATAGAAAGAAAATAGCAAAATACACGTACTTATCAACTTGTTCTACCCTCTCATCTTCTAAGACAATATTGCATACTATTTTTTCACCCTTTCCTTCACACACCATAATTTTTGTTTTATTCACGTTAATTTTAGGACTTATGTTCTTCATGCTAGTATTCAGGCTGCCCAATATTCTCTGCAAGCATTCGGTTGACTCTGCCATGACAACCTTATCATTTGCAAACGCTAACCCACACACCTTCACTTAATGATGCCGTTCAAGATGAGGAATGGCAAGGCGGAGGTAGAGGAAAGCAAGGCAGGATAACTCGAGGCCTCGCATTTTGAGCTAAAGCAAAGCAGCCAAAATGCAAGGCCTTAGCTTGGCCTTGTCTTGGAGGCTTGAGTTTCCTCCGGCAGATGTGCATCTTTTCTTCGCTGAACTGACCATCTGGGAAGGGCGACTGTTTCTCACGTTAAGTGTATTTAATTTTTAAACATTTCTCGACAAATTAAATATGCCGTGAATCGTGAAAATTTATAGATTCCGAATATCATATTTACATAGTCTTAGTCTTAGTTGTAATGTAGGCGGGGGGGCCCGTGAGGTCCCACCCCTGGCGCTCAAGCTATAAAGCCTATTGTGCCATACCCGTGTTTATTCTCAAGGCAGTACTACGAATCCGGCCATCCTTCGCCGAGTGTTTTTGGATCTCGGTGGGTTTTTTCGTTGTTATCAAACTTCTGAGATTATACCTCTCAGGTGCCAGGCATACCTATCGCACAGTAAATGACGTCCTCCTTTGTTGATCAGGCAAAGTGATCCTCACCCACTCTGCCATTCGGCAGCCTCCCTAGCAGGCTAGGGTATACGGAGCGATCCCTCTGAGGTCATCAGGTAGATGCACAGATTCGAAGCACTGTTCTGGTGTGTTATGTAAGTGTATGCGTGTGTGTTCATTACTCGAAATCGGCCAGCGACCATCGAGCGTGGTGCCTCCTGTAGGAGTCCCCAAACGCAAGAAGAACGCTGACTCATTTTCGAGTCTTCACAGAATCGGCTTCGACCCCCAAGGCTAGTCCCCTCGACATGGAGCCCCACCTTGGTATGATACCAGCTTTTTCTGAGGGGACCTACAGTTTAAGGTGGGTTCCGAACCACCGAAGCCCCGGTAGAAGTACATAGAAAAATTTCCATTGGTACCCGGCTCAGGGATCGAACCCCGGACCTCCTGCATGGAAGTCCGACGCGCTATCGTCTGAGCCACCGAGGCTTCATTCCTATCATATTTACATATCGTTTGTTTAAAAATAAAATATAATTGCAGACAAAAGACCCCTGCTGAGAAGCGTCAGGGAGGCTGGAGCCTCAGAGTACGGTATTTTCATTCAATTCTGGTGTTCCCATATTTAGCAGTGGAAACTCAAGTCGTCAAGCCAAGCCCAAAGCAAGGCCTTGAATTTCGAGTCCTCGACATTTTCAAGGAAGACCCCAGGTGATCAATTCAAGCCGGCACGTAAGGCTCGTCTTGGCTTGGCTTCAAAACTTCGAGGCCTCGCTCGGGGGCAACACTTCTTCACTGTCCCGAGATCCAAACCTTCTTCGTCTAAGAGAGCCAATTCTTAGACACTTGTCCATGAATATAAAAAATAGCCATTAAGACATAACGCATCCTTGCCTAACACCTTATATAATATCGAACCAGTCACTCAGTTGCCCATCTACCCTCACACTCACTTTGCTGCCTGCATAATATTGCTTTTATTGCTTGAAGGAGCCATCCATTGACTCCTTTCTCTTTTAGGACTTCGCAAAGTTTACTTCTATCCACATTGTTAAACGCTTTTTCTGGTCAACAAATGCACAGAAAACTTTTTTTATTCACTCTCAAACTTTTTTCTGTGATCTGTCTCAAGCTAAATATCTGATCCGAACATGATCTTCCTGGCATAAATCCACATCGGACTTCCCACATCTTTTCTTAGTTTACATTATACAGATTAAGCACAGTTCTTGAAACTGTGTTCCAGACTTCTCACAATATATGACGTGTAATATATCAATTAAATACTACAAAAAGTATTTGCCCTATATACATTTTTAATAGTTGAAATCATCTAACAGGCCCCTGTGCTGGAAGCTCATCATTTAGATCGATTTTCTTCGGGAATGGCTCAAATTGAAGCTATTCGGATAAATTGAATTGAGATAAAAAAATTGATATGTTTTAAAAACATGACTTTTTTGTATCTTTTTCTTCATATAAAAGTTTTAACCAGCTCGATGATGGAATTTTAATTTTTTCAATGTTGTAGTTGCAATTATACTTTTAGAAACTCGATTACAATATACCCTTTACTTTGTTTATTAATATTCCAGTTTTCATCTATTGTTCATAATTATAAAGCGAATTAAAATTACCGGATGCCGAATATCGAATTTTCCGTGCACTTGTTATGAAAAATAGTATACACAACTCATTGAGGATCGACAGATTCATCACAAACAAAAAGTTGACAGCACAAGACCGCACGAACTAGGCTAATTCTGAAGCCCGATTAATACGGCCTTTCGCCGCCAACTTCATGCTCCTGGTAAAACTCCTGCTCCCAAACTTGTTGTGCAATGTACTATTTTTCGATGCGGTTCGAAACCAGCCAATGCGCTGGGCTTCCGACAATGGGTCGGACAACAATACCGACTATCCTAGAGTTAGGGGAGCCAATCAAGATGGAGGCAACACGATGGACCGGCAACACCTCAATTGTTTTGAGTGGACGGATCGACTAAGGGATTACCTACCAGAGAGCTAGGATACCAGTATAGCCCCTGAGCAATATCTTACATGTCGCGGCTGCATGGTCTGTGGTGTGAGAAAAACACAGGATGCAAGACCGTGCCGAGCACCTACATCCAGGTTTCTCTCAATCCTGCAGATCTATCTCAAGTGGATAACGCGCTTCGTGCAGATTTTTTCAAAGCATCCGACCTCTGGACCATCAATTGTGCTGTGTATCATGCAGCGAGAGCTTTAGTGGATGCAATCCGTAAAACAAAACCAACGGCTGATCATAAGATCAAAAGGTGCATGCATCAACTCAGCACAATGATAGGCTAGGTAAGAGAGTATGCGTCCCGTATTCAATCTGTAATTGACTGCGTAACATCTGGTAGGAATCACACATTCAACAAGTCAAAGTTGCTGACCATCAGGTATCATATTGTTGACAAATTACGGAAACCTACGCTAGGAAAAGTGTAGAGCGGGGGGAGCCACAGAGAACATCATTAGCTTCAACGACCTGTGCAGTGACCTCATAATACCTGAGAAAGAATGCCCACCTATCACTACCGAAGAAGTGAAAAAAGTAATGTCGGGTGTGAAGAACTATTCCGCTGCGGGGCCAGATGGCATTGAAAGCTTCTGGTGAAAGAAGTTGCCTTTAACCCACCAGCATGTGGTCTATATTTTCACCTCATATCTAAAGTTGGAAGAGCATATTCCGGAGTGGTTGGTTGAAGGATGCACAGTACTCCTCCCAAAGAAGAGCAACTTATCTGACCCTAACATTTACAGGCCAATAACTTGTCTGAAATCGCTGTATAACCGCTGTATAGTCGCTGTATAACGTGACTCAAAGAATGGCGTCGCAGGATTTCGGCAGAACCTGTTATTCGATAAGTTGTGTCTGCAAAGATGCAGCATTCTAGAAGCGCCAGTTGTCGATGGCCTGGATCATTGATCTCCTGATCATTGATCTCCTGACCTCATCTCCTGATCATTGGTGCTCTTGGAGGTGCCAAGTCTTTACTCGTTCGTAGTCTGGAGAGCATTCCTGCGTGTCAACGAAATGCCGAAAGACCTGCGGGAGAATGCAGAAGATGGTCTTCCTTGGTTCGCTCCGTGTCCTTAGGGTGCACGAAGCTTTTGCTGGACCGCGATTTCGCCGGGAGCCGTTACCATTTTCTACAGTGGCACCCTCTCCCCCTGTAGCTGTCTATATAAAAAATCTCTATATATATTATAGCTTTAAGAAGCTGTGTCACAACCTCATAACATCTGAGGAGGAATGGTCAACAATCAACACCGAAGAGGTGAAAAAAGCACTAAGGGGGACGAAGAATTTTTCCGCTGCAGGACCAGATGGTATCAAGAACTTCTTGTAGAAGAGATTTATTTCTATACACCAGCATCTGGCCCGGATCTTCACCTCATATTTGAGGTCGGAGACGCCCATTCCGCTGTGCATGGTATTAGGATGCACTGTAATTTTATCCAAGAAAGGCGACTTGTTTAACCCAAAAAACTGCAGGCCAATAACTTTTCTGAACACGCTGTGTAAGATCTTTACAGCTATCTTGAACGACAGGATTATTAGGACAATTAGACCTGTGCGGAAAGAGATTTACGAACAACGTGGCTCGAAAAAAGATGTAGCACTTGTCGGGAGAATCTTCTGATTGACAGGTGTACCTGCAAAGACGCAGCTACAGAGGGTCCAGAGACAGTGTGGCAACCTAGTTGATTTTCGCTGATTGGCTCAGTTTTCTTATACATATACTATAGATATATAGTATATATACTACACTATAGATAACCACAACTTAAAATGGTGGCATCCCTTCTAAAAATGGCGGCATCCGGTTAGGTTGACACACTGTCTCTGGACCCTCTGTAGAGTTGCATAGAGAGATTGATGCACCTTGGGAAAATCAGATTTACTATCTCATTTGGAAAACATTGTGTGACAACTAACAGCGTTGTATACAGCTCTAAATAAATTAATGTATTTTCATAATAAGCAATTAGTAGCTTTACACTTTTGAATTAGTCAATCTTTCGACTTATCGAATTAATAATATTTTCTACTAATCTTTAGTGGCTTACTTTTCTCTTATTGAATTATAGTAGAAATTCACTAGTAGAGAGGGAAATTTCACTATAATTCAGATTAAGAGAGAATATTTTATGTTCTTTTTATTGTATATTTTCAGTAAAAGATGTCCAAAAGCATTATAGTACGAGGAAATATTATATATTAGATATGAAAATTGTTATGGAAATTCTCATGGGTTTAAATTTACAATTTGTATAGTGTATACTGAATATATATATACATGTATGATGCATTATTGAAATAATATACCAACTCTAATTTAACGTTGATGTTTTCCTTAAATAATATTGTGTCTTTACCTCAAAAGTGAATAATCGAAATGATAAAAATTGCACATAATATAAAATATATTTGAACAATTTTGAATGAATAAATATTATATGTTATTAATCCAGGGCATCCATGAGCCACGAAAATTTTCTGGGTAGCTTGCAGGATCTGAGAATCTGTCTAAAAGATTGTACTGTATCATCACTTGTCGATAGCTGTTAATTATATGGTTCAAATTCTGAGTGATCTGCAAAGGCATCAATATTTGTGAAATTTGTTAAGAATGAATAAAGAAATTGGCAATGTGTACAAATAACGAAATTTCAATCTGGATATTGCAATTACAATTCAGAATGAATAATGAATAATCACATAGATAGAAAAATCGCTATCATTAATAAATAATGATATATAAACATTGAATGAATACACGATGATTTTACGAAAAAGGTGTAACGTTTCCATCTGAAATTATTTAATTGGCTGTGGCTAGTCGTCCCGAAAAATTGGGGGAGTTGGAAGAGGGGATGGACTAGTCGTCCCGAAAATTCAGGACGACTAGCCAAGCTTATGAAAAATACTTCACTACTCATCCTGAATTTCGGGACGACGAGACACTCCGTATTTAATTTGGAAATAAAAATCAGAATCGTATTTTTTTAATATTCAATTAAAAATGTAAACTTCTGAGGAATAGAACACTTTAAATTCAAACTTTTTCTATTTTAAATGATTTTAATTGGAATTTTTGATTCTTTAAATTTGAAATCATTTGGCAATATTTTGCAATAATTCATATTAAAAGTCATGCAATTTAAGAAGTTGAATTTAAATAGTTTGAAATTAAGTATTGTTTATTTGAAACTGTTTAATTTCTACAGTTTCAACATTGATATTATATCAGAAGCATTTTTTATTATAATTGGTCAATGTTAATTGTTAAAAAAAAAATTAAATAATAAATTCCGTTGAATAATTAAATAAAGGATGAAACAAGACAATGTGTCATAATACCTCTGGATATTTTGAATATACATCTATACTTTCACAAGGATCGTTGAAAATGTTGAATAAAGAGGTTCCAACAGGTGCAGTTAACTTGGCAAAATTTCGGCAACGAACGTGACTCTCTGATCGGAGTGTCGGTATTTTTTTTGAAGTAAGTTTGACATTTGAAACAGTATTAATTGCTTGATTTGATAAAGACAATATTATCGATGTTAGATTGTAGACTGGATATCTTCTATAGCTCCCTGGATCACCATAGTATTTGGAATAAAGTGGACCTGTAAATTTTGATTTAGTAAGATACAGAATAAAATAGAAAAAGAGAACAAATAATAATAGTAAATATATTATATATTAATTCACCTTTAATAAATTTAAAATTTCCATGAATTGCTGCAAAATTTCTGGAATTTCTATCGATATTAATCAATATAAAATCTCTGGAACTTCTTTTACCAAATTGAACTGTTGACCATTGATCCACTCCATCAAGTTCACCCAAATTTGCAATATTGCCCCCAGCCGCTGAATAAAATGTGGGAAGCCAATCTGTGATATGAATCAGGTCATTAGAAACCCGCTGTGCATTTTTGATTAAAGGTGAATAAATGCATGCCACTCCACGAACCCCTCCTTCATAAGAAGTGAACTTTAGCTGGAAATCATCATGTTTTAAGCGAAATTAATAGATGTTACATGTGCTGTTATGCGCCTGAATAAATAATAAATAAGTATAAGAATGTAAAATGACACACTCAAGACCAGTGGTGTAGTAAAGTCCTGGCGGGGTCTGGCACCGCCAGGGTACTTTTTTTCAACGCCTGGCAGCGCCAAGCTACTTTCTCGTCACACGGAAAATTTTTCCAGTTATGGATCATCCATAAACTACGTTACTAAGTTTGGGATTTTTTTACGATGTCGGATTTTTTTTCATCCCCCACCCTAAAAACTTTAAACATAAATAAAAAAAAATCGTGCAAAATATGAGGAAGATCGGTTCATTTCAACACGTGCCCCAGAGCTGTTGAAATTTTAAATGGAAAATACCTTATTAGTCAGCTTTCTTTACTCGAATAAGTACACATTTCACGTTTTTTTCTACTGGAAGCCTTGTAATTTCACATTTAACTTTTTGCCAAACACATGTTCACGAGTTTTGGGTTGTGTAAATTGTTGCGCGAGATCTATGAGTTCATGTTGGACCCATGTATGTTTATAAAAATTGTTTATATAGCTTAAATATTGATCAGACGTTGGGAAACGTGAGACGGCGTCGACAATCACGATGTACACCTAATTTTGCGGCAATTTTTACCGATTTCTTATTATCATTTTTATGATTTATTATTATTATCATCAATAAATGATTATTCATCTAATAAACAATTAGTATTATTATTAATTTGTCCGGAAATTTTTAGCGATTTAGCAACTTCTTTGAAAGCTAGAAACGCGAGTAACTTTTTTTATGTACAAATTTTATTTCTAGTCGGTTGATCATATTTTATGAAGATGTTACATTAACAGTGTAATCGTAATCCTTGACCAGCTTGCAATTATATTTGACAAAGTACCAAGATAATAGTAAATTGTCATACCATTCGTAGTACCCCGCTAAGTATTGTACTTTTTTTAACAGTTACGTGATGGTCCACGATCACGATGATACCACATTTATTTGAATAGTGATAATTTCTCCATTCACTTAATGATAGTAAGTGTAAATTGGACAAGTCTTATCGAAAAATTGTTTGGTATGTGCCTCAGTAGATGTTTGGAAAAAGATTTAATACTATCAATCACAAAAAATTGACGCAAAAATTAATAATAATAATTGTTTGATAGATAAATAATTATTTATTAATAATACTAATAAATCATACAAATTTTCATAATATATCGGAAAAAATTGTCGCATAATTAAGTCTATGACGTAAACTCTACGTCGTGATTGTCGACGATTTTTGTATGGCCGTATCACCTTTCCCAACGTCCGATCAATATTTGGGCCATATACACAATTTTTATAAACATACATAGGTCCAACATAAACTCATGAATCTCGCGTAACAATTTACACAACCAAAAATTTGTGAACATGTGTTTGGTAAAAAGTTAAATGCAAATTTTCAAGGCTCCCAGTAGAAAAAACGAAAAATGTGTACTTTGGAGAGCTGAAACTCAATGATAATATATTCCAAAAATTCTGAAAAAATTAGGGTTCGTTCTTTGTACTATGTCCTAAAACTCAGCCAAGTTTAATTAATTTATGTCTACTTCAAGGAAAGTTATGAATATTCGAGTAAAGAGGGCTGAGAAATACGTGTATTTTCCATTTAAAATTTCAATAGCTCTGGGGTACGTGTTAATGTGAACCGATCTTTCTCGGTGAGGATGGGAGTTGTAGAAGGCGGTAATATCATGTCACATGCGGCAAGTCTCTCTGCGGCAAGTCACACCTGCGGCATGTCACAGGGGTGCAATGATAGATGCCGCAAAAATGCCAATTTCACTGTGAGAAATGCCGCGTGGGAGAGAAGCCGCTAAATAGAGATGCCGCAGGTGTGACATGCCGCAGAGAGACTTGCCGCAGTGAGATGCTATGTCCCCCTTTCCACTCGGGACCATTTGTATCCACAGTCTTTTCTTTTAGGCGTCATTCACTCCACTGACATACTTCATCATGTATTTCTTCTAAAATATTTGTCACCACAGTTTCCCGTCCTGGCATACTTCTTTAGCTTCCTTCATGTCCATGCATTTTCTCATGCAAGCTATTTTGTTTCTATGGCTTTTTATGAATGTAGATAACATATTAAATTCAATACGAAACACTTTAAATTCCTCACATTTCAAGCCGAAATATTGCATTTTCAACAAAATAGTTGAAGTATCAACTAAAAAAGATTTCCTGCCCAAAGAGAAGAATTTTCAGCACAAACAGACAAATTTTCAATAAACAAAAAATTCCAACCGAACAGTTGCATTAACGACCAAATAGATGAACTTTCCAGTAAAAGAGACGAGTTTTCCAAAAAATAGTTGAAGATTTAACCAAATAGTACAATTTTCAAGCCAAAAAGACGAATTTTTTCGAAGACAGTTAAATTTTTAACAAAAGAAAGATAAATTTCCAACCAAAAAGGATGACTATTCCATCATAAAAGATGAATTTTCAATCCAAAAGGATGAAATTTTAACAACATAGTTGAATTTATAACCAAATAGTTGAGTTTCCAGCATACAAAGATGCATTTTCAATCAACTGTTCTAATTTTCAAACAAAAAAGATTAAAATTCGATCAAATATTTAAATTTTCAAGACAAACAAAAATTTTTTAGAAGACAGGTGAATTTTCACCAAAAAAGTTCATTTTCAACCAAGAAAGATGACTTTTCTACCATAAAAGATGAATTTTCAACAAAAGAGTAAAGTTTGTAAGCTAAAAAGTTGAATGTTTTAGAAAACAGCAGACTTCTGCATCGGAAAAAATAAATTTTTAACAAAAAAGATAATTTTCAATCAAGAAAGATTTTTACCAAAATATATGAATTTTCTACCAAATAGTTGAATTTTCAACCAAAAAGTTGAATTTTCAACACACAACATTAATTTGTTACCCAAAAATACGACTGTTCAACAAACTACATGAATTTTCTACTAGATAGATGAATTTTCTACCAAATAGTTGAATTTGTAACTTATAAACAGGATAAAGTTTTAACCAAAAATGGAAAAGTTAAATTTTCAGATAAATACTCTGATAAAAAAATAACTGTGAACAAAAAAAAAGAATTTTCAACAAAATTGTCAAATTTTTAACCAAAATATGAATTTTCGACCACGAAGACTGATGTTCTAAAAAAAAAAAGATTGTCCATTTTATCCAATACACAGGATAAAGTTTTAAGGAAACAAAGAACAGTTAAATTTTCAGATAAAAAAAAATGGCCAAATGAATTTTCAACAAAGTTGTCAAATTTTCAACCAAAAAGATGAATTTTCAACTAAGAAGATTAATATTCTACCAAAACAGACGAATTTTGAACAAAATACATGAATTGTCAACAAAATTGTTTAATTTAAAAGCCAAAAAAGACCAATTATCTAGAAAAAGTTGAATTTTCAAGCTAAAAATATGATTATTCAACCAAAAAGGTTAATTTTCTACTAACGTGTTGAATTTTCAAGCCAAAAAGATGAATTTTCTATAAAACAGTAGAATTTTTAACATAACAGTTCATTTAAAAGCAAATAGTTTTTTTTTACAAAGTAGTTCAACTTCAATTCAAATAATCGACTTTTCAATCAAAAAAGATGAACTCTCAACCAAACATGAAACGAATCTTCATCAAAATAGTTAAATTTTCAACCAAAGAGATGAACCTTCAAGTAAAAAAAATGAACTTTTAACAAAGTAGTTGAATTTTTTTTAAAAAGATGATTTTTTACCAATATAGTTGTATTTTCAAAAAAATAATTAATTTTTTAACCAAATAATAGAATTTTTAACTAAACGAGATGAATTCCGAACCAAAAACATAATGGTAGCCTTTTCAACAAAGAAAATGAACTTTCACCCAATATTATAATTGGATTTTCTTATTGGGTTTAAGTTCTAAATATTTTCTAAGTGCGTAACGTTATAATCACTTATAACCCCTTCCCCCGTTGCTACCCTTGGTAGTTTGCCCCCCCCCCCCCTCAAACTGGTAACGTAGTTTATAGAAAATACTGCCAGGCCACTTTTTCTTTTAGGACTACACCACTGCTTAAGACCAATAAAAAGGACCAAGATGTTAAAAAGGATGTTAAAGTCTATTCAAGTAATACGTAAGCATAGGGAAAATTATGCTTACGTAATACTTGAACGGCCCCCAACCTTAAGAACAGCTATAAATTAAAAAAATTCAATTTATAGAAAAATTTGAGATTGAGAACTAAGATCGTTTTCACTACAAATAATACATCTTAGTTTATGTAATATTTTTAATATAGACCTTGTATTGACTCGATGACTATTCCTGACGAGGAGAGCATTCGGTTTCTCGAAACGTCATTTTCTACAATAAAGGATCCTTTTTAACATCTTGATCCTTTTTACTGGTCTGAAGTATGTCATTTTACATTCTTATACTTATGTATTATGCTTTAAACAATGCATTATACTTCATTAAAATCTTATAACAAATTGGCTTTATATATATGTAGGCGTCCGCATGAAGAGGGACTTTATAACGGATACTGAGTCACGTATCGAACCATATAGATTATAGGCGGATAAATTCCCGGCATTTTAAGCTCAAGACGAACTCTTCAGGTTGAAAAATGAGTCCCCGGGGAAGTTTTGAAGAGACATAAGTATGGTGCCAATAGATTCAGTATAGGTCCTAGAACCGGCCATTTTCATGCGGACATCCGCATTTTATTATATGTCTTAATATTTCCTGACTTTTTATATAAGTACAAATTCTTGATTTATTACAATTACCCCTCGTAATGGATAATTTGAACCCGCATTGGCTCCTACTGACTGGGCACCATTATCAGAAATAAATAGGATTATCGAATCTTTTAACATATTCGCATTTTGCAGAGCCCTTACTGTCCGACCTACAGATTCATCCAAAGCGTGGACCATTCCTATATTGGAGAATTCATATTTAATTGTAATAAAAATGATTGATTCTTCGTTGAGATTCATATAAGTATTGCAATTGCAATTCTAATTGACACACGCCCGATGTATAAGGATTTCGACCCTGGTCTAGGAAATCCTAAAAATTAAGTACACAAGTGCAATGACAATAATTAATTATAATTATGTAGAATTTATAAATAAGAAAATAATCCTTAAGACCTGCAAATTTCCTTCTTTTTATATTTTTGATGTGTCCAAACTTCAAATTTATTTCTTTGACATCACGAACTTCAAGTGGATCTTTATTGTCACTTGCGTGTACTGCCAAATGGGCAATTTGAAGATACAAGGGATTTGTTTTATTATGATTACTGATTAGTTTTTCAGCCTCTTGAGTGATGATATCAGTGAAATATCCACTTGGATAGGCGACAGTTAAATTATTTGGATAATCACGATGAACATCATGTCCTGTATGAAACTGAAAAATCGATTTGATATATTACTAATAATTATCTGATAATTGAATAATTATCCTATTTAATAACATATTTAATCATGTTTCTGAATTTTATAGATTTTTGCAGTGTCCACTCACTGTCAATACTGACCAACATGAACTTGGTTTAAAATTGTCTGTTTCTCCTTTTCTTTTTCCTGAATTTCTGTCATTTTCCCTCACTCAAAAACTCTACAAATATTTCAATTTATTGTAAATGTTTACTTCAAGGAGTAAAAAGAAAAGCCACATTTCTAATTGGATTCTCGACGCTTCCACCTTCCTTCTTCAAAGAAATAACTAATTTAATAGGCATATCAAAAATTATCAAAGTATTATGTAAATATTTACTAGGATATGTTTCTGTAATAAATTATGAATATTTGAATTTTAAAATATGCGACTTGGAGTTTATTTAAATAAAATTTTATATATAAATCAAAATGATTTAATGTAAGATTCCTATCATTTAACAATTATTCAGTTTTTAATAATTCGAAAGTTCTGTAGTTCAGTTCCAAACACCGATAATTTAAAGTAATTTTCAATGTTTTTAAATAAAAATTTTATAAAATTATCAGACTCTCGTTTTGAAACCGTATGTTTCAATTCAAAATTGTACAACTTGAAGCCCTTTTAATTAAAAATTATTCCATTTTATAGGCTTCAAATATGAAATATTGAACATTTTTAATGGCTTAATCTGAAACAATTCTTTCAGTGACTGTTTTTTATTTTAAATTGCACAATTTTGAACTTTGTACTCAAGTATTCACACAATCGCTCAATCTAGGAAAATGTGAAATTATTTGCATGTAACAAGTGCGGAAAAATAAAAAAGGAATGGACAAAAATAAGAAAAAATATCTGTCCATATATTTCCTTTTTTCTTTTTAATGTATTTTTTACGAATGAAATAAAAAATACCCGTCCTATCAAAAAAATGAATTATAAATATTTTGTAGATCTTTTTTAGTTGAGCATTTTTTATCCATTTATTTTTTTCGTGTCTTGTGTCGTTTTTCCAAAAGTGTTATTTTTTTATCTTTATTGTGATTTTAATGCGAATAAAACAAAAAATACACGTCCCATAAAAAACATATTAATGAAAAATTTTCAGATCTTTTTTGGATGAACAATTATTGTGCCTTCATTTTTTTCATATCTTGCATAGTTTGACCGCAAAATCGAATTTCTTAGTATTTTTGTTGTGGTTAAAACCAGAAACGTTGGTCAAAAAATGCTGGTTAACGAACTCAACCTTTATTTTCAGTCCCTGAAAACATGTGTCAAAACACACAACAACGACGAAAGACAGACAACATCGAAAACCCTGTTTTTCGGATTCAGGGGGTGTCGAAACGTGGAAATTTAAAGAAATCCGCGATAGTTAGTTTTCACATAAAACGAATACCTTCTCATTATGATGTGAATGTAAAAAGTGAAGACAAATTCCTGACAAGTGGATACTTTGTTGATAAATTTCATAATTGTTAAAAACTTTATTTTTTTCAGCCAGCGAAAGCAAATTATAAAAATACAAAAAAGTGGAAAATTCTTAAAATTTAAATTTATATTCTTAATTAATTATTAAACTCACATCATCACTAATTGTATGTTTGAAGTACTTGATATACCCGTTATAATATCCGAAGAATGAATCAAATCCTCTGTAGGTCGGTGTGTGATTAGCTGTACAGTAACCTGTGTGCCATTTTCCAATAAGTCGTGTTACATATCCTAATTTTTTCATATGTTCTGGGAACAATGTAAAATTTAGAGGTATTCCGTTTGGTTCTGAAGGTCGAAGTGGACTTCCATGCATTCCTTAAAATCCAATTCAAATAAAAAATAACATAATGAAAATTAGGAAGTACATTCTTAAAAAAACATAAAGTTAAAAAAGTCAAATTGTATAACAAAATTGCACAAGAAGGCTTGAAAAGAAGTATGTTAAAAAAAACAGTTTTTTAAAAACATGTACTCAAGAAAGTCAATTTGTGTGACATAATTGCACAAAAGGAGTTTAAATTAGAGAAATATGTTTTGAAGTTAATTTGAAGTTACTTATTAGGAAACTATTTACATTTGTTCATCTTTAATATTTCTATGAAACTTTTTTACATATTTTCAATTGTTTGAACATCAGTCCCAAAAATTCAAAACATTTAGAAATTTCTAAGAAACTTTTATGGACATCTCAATTAATCAATCTTTAGAATTTTTTTTTTTTTACAATCTGTTTGAAATATACGATGAAAATAAAATCAAGGAATCTTCTGTTTCAATCCATAATAAAAAACTTATCCTTTTGTTCTTTTTGTCCTCAAATCCAATATCAAAGTTAAAAATTTTTTTTTCGAAAGTATTGTTAATCTTGTTTAGAAACATATTTCTCTTACTTAAACTCCTTTTGTACAATAATGTCACACAAATTGTCTTTCATGAGTATATGTTTTTGAAAAATGGTTGTTTTTTAAAACATACATCTTTTTAAGTCTTCTTGTGCAATTTTGTTACACAATTTGACTTTTTTAAGTTTATGTTTTTTTTTTAAATGTACTTCCAAATATTTAATAAACATATACATTAAGCCATAGTCCCTGCTATCGTTCTCTAGAATTCAGTCCTTTTTGTTCTGTTCTCAAAAGCTCGGTTCTTGGTCAACCTTAAGTAATGAAAATTAACTTTATACCTTTAATAGAGGCTTTTTGCTGTCATAATATATGTATGATTCATTTAATCAATATAACCTTGGCCGAATTAATTTCCAGTCAAGCTGGCTGTTCCTGCTAAACTCACAGAATCGTTTCCGCAAGAAATATGTTGTTTTTTTTAATAGCTATTTGTGATACAAGTGCACAAAATAGACGATTCGCGACGAGTGCTAAGAGCTGAAGGCAAATACTGCAATTACACAACCGTCCGAGAAAAATATTTAGACCGTTTTTGTACTTTTCCACCAAACTTCCGATCCCGTATGGTGGTTTTCAGACAAATTCGCGTATAATTTTTTTTAACATGCGAATCGACGCATAATAATCGACGAATGCGTGTTCATTGCGTCGATTCTCAAAATATATGTGTTTTAAAGTGAAAATGCCCATTATTATTCTCGCAATGTCTGCTGGATTTAAGCACTTTTCATATCATTTAGAGGCATGAAAGTCCTCACTTTTGAGGTGGGTGTTGGTAAAAAATGTTTTCTGGCAAAGTTAGGATCCTAACTCGAGTATTTGAACTTCTGAGACTGGTGATGCCGTTGATCAAGAATATATCGAAAAAAATGTAATTGTTATGGTATCGAAACCATTATAGATATTTAATTTTTTTATTATTCTTAAAGATCCTTCAATTATCATTCGAAATCTGACAGCAAAATTTAAAAACGGTCAAAATTGTAAAAAAAAACACGGCAGTTTTTCTGAAAAATTTTGTACGAAATTTTCTCAAAAACCTCACTTTATTTTTCCTTTATTTTTTTTTAAGTTGGTACTAATATGGTGCTCATATGCGATTAAAAAGGAGAAAGAATTGTTTTTAAATAAAAATTCACCATTTTTACAAAAACAAGGCGAGATATGATAAAAATTGACCATACAAAGTTCATTCTACCAAAAAGTCCTATAAAAAACTCCTTTGAATTTTTTTGTTGTCTTGCATTATTACTGAAATATTCCCTACAATATTAATAAATTCAATTTTCTGATGTCATAAATAATAATTAAGGAGGGTGTAAATCAATAGAATGAACATATTTTTTTACAAAAACTAATGCAATTTCATTATTGGTAAATTCTTCTGAAGAGTTTAAAAAATTTCGCATACAAAAATTCAGGAATGGAAGAAAGCACCAGCAATTCTGGGAATTCAGAAGTGCCACTTATTACTATCAAACAATAGTGCAAAATAAAAATTATAAAACAAATCAGGTAATTTAAAAATGTAAAATATTGATTATTAAATTCGGATATATAGACATCAGTGTTTTTAGAAAAATTTGTTCTCCTGTTGATTTACACCCTTCTTCATTATTTATGACTCTTATGGGATATATTTACCATATGCGTGTCAAATTACAAAAAATAAGAAAGAGAACGCTTGGGTTTTCGAGATAAGTGAGTTAACACTGTTTAAAAAAAAACCAGCCGCCATTTTCTTTAGATACTATAAAACTTTTTAAAACATGTTGACGATACATTCTTGATAAACGGCGTCACCAGTCTTAAAAGTTAAAATACTCCTAACGTTGGCAAAACAATTTTTTTATAACGTATGCATGGAATGCTCGCTTTCCGAGGCATGTATAGCGTGCAGGAAGTAACCAATTCCAAACCCGTGGTAAAAAGCAGTATCAAATTTTTTTTTAGCTGCTGCGTTTGCGCACTTTTACCAAGATTACTTTTTCTAACAGTTGCGCTTGTGCATTTCGAATCAGAATTACTTTCTAGCACTGCCGGAATCATAAGCTTACTTCATTATGAGTTCACTGATTGTAAATAGTGAATAGTGATTGGACAAACTCGAAGCGATGAGTTACCATAAATGATCGATATACCATAAATAAATTACCCAAAATCTCCGAAATTTTTTTTATTTGTTTGATACCTGAAATTTCCGGTAATTTATCAATATTTCATAAATTTCCGGAAGTTTTGGAAATTTTTGGAATTCGTCCAGAAAGCTTTGGATACCTTAAATTTCCGGAAATTTCTCGTGAATGCTAATATTCAAAAATTTCCGGAAATTTTCAGTAATTTTTGGTAACAGTACCATAAATTTCGAAACATTTCCAGAAAATTTGTTTTTATTGTTTCTCAAATCAAAAATCCCCTGAATTTGTTACAAAAAAAATCGTGCGCACCAGGTGCTGAAAGTAGGCAGTTGCAACTCTTGTAAAGATTACAGTACCTGCGATCGGCTCATCTTCGGGTCGTTTCTGGCTAGTCTTCGGCTCGTTTACAGCTTGCCTTCGGCTTGCTTTCAACTCGCCTCCGAATTGTCTACAACTCCCCTCCGATTCGCCTCTAGCTCGTACAAAAAACTTCACACCCGCGTGGAACAGCCCATTTTCCGCACTTTTAGCACAATATACTATGTTACTAAATCGATGAAATACGTGTTGTCTAAAATCCTTTGAAAAACAACATACATATTTCTTACAGAAACGATTATGTGACATTAGCGTGCACAGCCAACCTGACTTCACTAAGAAAACGATTTGGTTGAATCAACAAAATTTTGTTGGTTTAACCATAGAATATGGTTATATGGACAATAAAATATCTGTTTGACCCAACTAAACTTTTTGATTGTTTTAGCAAAATCTTTTGGCAGATGGATTCGGTTACTAACGAATTCTTTCGACAATATCCCAGGTAAAAAAGTTATAATATAGTTTATATATACATATATAGTGGACAAGAGAATGATATTTTTCATTTGTTTTATACATTTTTCTGTATGAAATAAATGAAAAATATCAGTGATTCTTTCACTATATATAAACTATATATAACTTCTTCACCTGGGATTACAGATTAATAAAAATGTTTTTCTAGTGAAATGCACTATTTGCATAATGTGAATTGATTCGTAAAAGTTTTAACAGCTATTATGATGAATAACAATTTTTTATTTCCTAATATTGTAAATGGATAACATTTTTTCATTTTTATTCAAATACACTACTAATATAGGTCAATCGATTCGCTTGTACACGACGAATATATTTTATTGACACATTAAAGTGAAATTATAAAAATTAAAAAAGTTATAGTTAAATTATGAAAATTAAAAAAGTTATAGTTAAATCATGAAAACTGAAAAATGTATAGTTCAAAAACAGATTTTTTTTAAATACCTACCTAAATAAATGCCTACCCTGAAAAGGAAAGGCTTAACGGTATACATTACTGGTATTGAAGTGCGAAAAAAGTGTTATGCTTAATATTTTTGAAAACCTTGCTCGTGTTTAAGATATTCGAGGACAAAAGTAGTCTACCAGACATCACCTTATCTACACACAATCTCTAGATATGGTGGCAACAAGCAAAGTCAAAAGTGTTACGTGCACACACATGCACATGACCTGTGAGCGCACACACGCCCATGCACACGCACACACACTCACGCAAATTCGCACATTTGTTTATCACAATATCTTATATATATTTTAGCTGGACTATGCAGTTAAATATACCATAGTATATAAATATACTGAATCAATTATTCATACAAATAAATATACTCTAGTGCTAATATTTTTGCATATAATTTAATATACAATTCAATACGATAAATAATTACCAGTGCGAATTGGATAAAGTCCTGTAAGAAAAGCAGTTCTTGAAGGTGTACAAGTTGGTTGTGTGTAATGTCGGTTAAGAATTACTCCATTGTAAGCGAGAGCATCTATATTTGGTGTTGGAATTTGATTTGAACCATGAAAACTCACATCATTCCATCCCTTAAAAAATATATTACTATCAAAATTGACATACCACAAGAATTAATCTTAAATGTTTTTAATTTAATTTTACGTAATTAATAACACTTCAATCTTGAAAATGATACACGAATGAAGTAATTTAAATTCATTAATTGTTTAAACAAAATTCCAACACTGATTATAATTAATTTTAGGTAATTTTATTAAATGAAAATGGCTCACAAGATCGTCAGCTATGATGACAATAATATGTGGTTTTTTCCCCTCACATTTGTCAATAAAATACAATATCGAAATCACGAATGCACAAATTGCTCTCCTTAATGTCATACTCATTGTCTTGAATAAAACTTTCTGACTCTTAAATACTTTTAGTCTCAGTTTAAAATAAACTCGAGGAGGGTGAATTCACATTTATGTTTAAAAAATAATGCATTGTTGAAAATTCCCGAAATGATTGTATTGATTCTTGCGTCACAATTTTCGATGACTTCGTGACAATAAACAGAATGTCAAAATAAGAGATCATACATAACATCAAAATAATGTATCTACTCAAACAGAGTTTTATTCTCAGAATATAAAACAGAATACCACGTCGAAATAAATAACTATCTGATAGTTGTTCATGATTTACAAACCTCCAAGAATTAGACAAAAATTACAATGAAAACATTAGTTAAAAAATTAAACTATTACGTATTGTCTTTTCCTTTCACTATTATTAAATTACAATTAATAAATAATACAAATAAAATTAACTACATTACAAAGAACGAAATTAAATAACATATAGGTACAAATTTGTAAAAGATGTTCTCAATATACAAAGAGGTATAATTTATTATCTTTAGACTTAAAATTTTCTTAAATTAGTTATTATAAGCTAATTTGAAATAAATCTGCATTGATTAAAAAATGAAATCGATTATTAAACTGTAGGCAATTGTTTGGTGTTATTTTTCTTGACAAGCATAAAATTAACAAATTTTAATTTTAGTTTTTTGATCTACATGTAAATCAAAAAACAAACATCAAAATTGATTAAACTATAACATTTAAAATCATTATCAAGATATAGAATTGTACTTCATTGTAGCAAGGATGATACAGTTTCATAGTTCTGTGGCCATGATTTTGATAAGATTTATTGGCTAAAAGATAAGACACGCGCCGTTCCTTTTAGGTCAGACAAAAGTCCTCAGACCAGCAATTATTAAAACCATGCCGAAATGAGCAAACGCTGCTAAAACGCTTATTTTCGATGCCGCACTTGTGTAAGCATAAAGCATAGCATTTGGAGTTAACCAAGGTTCCCAAGTGTTATTTTTTCTTCTCGGATCTGCCAACCACTGAATTGGAAATTTCACTTGTTTTTGAAGATACTGTCCATATTTTTCGAGTAATTTGTCCAGATACTTAACTCGCTGCAAATAAAATTTGTATTGATAATTTTAATGGTTATAATATATAATATTGATAATAGAATTCTATATTATAATTTATAATAATATTCATAAGATTTATGTACATTACCGTCTGAAATTATCGGTACACTGAGATAAAAGATTACTTGAATCAAAGAAATGTAGGACTGCATACGCGCAATAAAATATTTTTTTTCATCAAAAGAAATTTTTCTTATAGCAAAAATGATTTTTTCATTTTAAAAACATAATTTCTTTCGACAAGAAAAATTTTGTTAATAAAAAAATATTTCATTGGACGTATTCAGTACTACATTTCTCTAATTCAAGTAATATTTTTTCTCAGTGTACAAATAGCGCGAGTACTATTCAAAATCAGTGCTGACTTCGAAACGTGACTACTCCTTTAATTGGGACTTTAATGGAATGGTAAAGATGTGTTTTTGTAATTTTAAAAATTTTCTCCCATACAAAAGTTCCTTAGTGCCTCTTATTTTTAAGTCCGTGTCTAGGTTCACCGAAATTCGATGAGCTTAGCATAAGTATTTACGGTGAGCCTAGACACTTCAATTATTTAATGTCACAAATTTTCAAGTCGGTATCTGAATTCGTGTGGACGTAAGTTGTTGCGAAAACATGCTGGTAAGGTAGGAATC
>CAKNYM010051108.1:47464-71471 GCA_932195095.1 Andricus curvator
TCAGTAAAAAATATTCAGGACCATATAAACGTTCTAGAGTGCCTTTTTTTCAATTTCCCAAATTTTCAAGTCGATATCTCAATTCGTGTGGACGTAATTTGTTGCGAAAAAATGTCGGTACGGTAGGATTTGGGTATAACTATGACATAGCCTTATCAAAATAAATTTTCTAAAGCTTTTGTGAGTTTAATATGATGTATTAAGAATTTACTAAATAAAAGTGACCGCAAGGTAACGCGTTACAAATGTTTAGAAGGTAACGGTAACATTGCGTTACTTTTAAGTTTGATAACGTACGTGCACGGAGAAAAATGGAATGAAAAATGAAATGCATGAAAAATGAAATGCAATCTAGATGTTCAAAGTTAGTATCTGTAGATATTAAAAAGTGACATGTTACTTTTGTAACATCCAAAATTTTCAACCTGAAATATCCGAAATATTACATGCATGGTTATGTCAACTAACGGCTGTAAATATTTGAGGAATTTTTACTTATTTCTGAGCATTTAAGGAATTAATTGATAACTTATTTGTGAATTTAAAACTAAAGTTGAATGTTCGTACATGAACGAAAAACAGATAAAGGGTACGAAATGCCGATCAGATGATACATTCAGTCTAGTTGAGGTTATGTTAAATTTTTAATTCAAAATCAAAAATAAAAATCGGGTAAGTAGGCTGAGAACGAATGATCTGTAATCTGCATTTAAAATTCTATCTATTTGAGTTTACTTAAACTCATATTTTATTATAAATTTACAAACATTTTGTCAAATCTTCAAATGTGTTCGAGTCAATATAACCTCAAACTTAAGAACATTATTCCGTCCTGTAGACAGACAAAAGTCGTTATACAATTTTAATTAAAGATAGCTAATTTTGATTCTTTGAGAATGTTCAAAAACTAGTAAACAATAAATACTATAAAATAATAACTAGTAACAGTAAATAATTTATATGGTTGATAACCTTAATTGTGATAATTAGCCAACAAAATGATCACCAATTAACGAACATAGAATTTTGAAAAACCGGTTTTTAAACAAAAACTTATATCATTTCCACGTAGAAAAATTTGTGTTTTCACTCTAACAATCCAAAAAGAAGTTATACAATAGTGATATTGAAAAGAAATAATGATGAAATAAATGACAATTGGTATAATTTTTAATGACAATTTGTACAAAAAATGTCTCAATTGACCATTTCTTTGTTGAAAAAAAATAATTTTTATATTCTCATAATATACATATGATATGATAGAGAAAGTATTATAGATTGGTTCAAAATTTGACATCTAATTTTGTTTAACGGATCTCGACGTATTGAGTCCCTCTGAACCAAAAAACAAGTTTTTTCAGTCTGTCTGCCTCTCTGTTGAGCCATCCCTAAGCAGGATAACTCTCGAAAAAATAAACTGCGACCGAATCGGGTTTTGGCACACTTGTTTTGGGTTCTAAAATGCGAACAACCACACGGAGAAAAATGGATGTTTAAATGTAGATGTTCAAAGGGTAAGATTGTTCCGCCTAACATGCAGATATTCATGCCAAACATCTACTATCTTTTTGAGATGTTAGGCGTAAAAATATTTTTATGTTAAACTGTAACATATTCAGATGTTAAAATCATCTGAACGCATGCGCATTGCACATTCGAATTTCACGACTATATTTGACGGCTATATAATTTCGATATTACAATTATGGAATATTACAATTTTTGAACATTTTCAAAGAATCAAAATTAGCTATCCTTAATTAAAATTGTATAACGACTTTTGTCTGTCTACACGACGGAACAATGTTCTTAAGTTTGAGGTTATATTGACTCGAACACCTTTGAACATTTGACACGTGCACGAAGTAGTATAAGGAGACCCCACTCCCGGAAAATTTGGACGCGTGGATTCGGATTTAGTTAGTTTGCATCGATCGTAGTGCCTCTTGCGGGAGCATGCATACATACATACAGATCTACGTACATACAGGCGAACACATTCGTACAATCTGTGTTTCGTGAGAAGCATGTATGCGTTTGTTTACACCCGGCCTACACTATTGGCCCCGCCATTTGTAAATCTTGTATTTCAACGCTTTTCTGCAAGGGGCGCTGCGAACGATGCAAACTAACTAAATCCGAATCTATGCGTCCAAATTTTCCGAAGACCGCATGGGAGTGGGGTCTCCTTATACTACTTCGTGGACACGTGATTTGACCAAATGTTTGTGAATTTATAATAAAATATGAGTTTAAGTAACCTCAAATAGATAGAATTTTAAATGCAGATTACATATTATTCGTTCTCAGCTTACTTACCTCGTTTTTATTTTTTATTTTGAATTAAAAATATTAAACATAACCTCAGCTAGACTGAATGTATTATCTGATCGGCATTTCATACCCTGTACCTGTTTTTCGTTCATGTACGAAAATTCAAGTTAGTTTTAAATTCACAAATAAGTTATCAATTAATTCCTTAAATGCTCAGAAATAAGTAAATTCCTCAAATATTTACAGCCGTTAGTTGACATAACCATACATGTAATATTTCAGATATTTCAGGTTGAACATTTTGGATGTTTCAGAGTAACATCTCACTTTTTAATATCCACAGATCCTAACTTTGAACATCTAGATTGCTGTCCTATAGTTAAACATAAAATATGTTAACCCTGAAGATCTAGATGTTACGTTTAAACATCCATTTTTCTCCGTGCAGTTTGTTAACCAGCCTTCTTCAACCAACTTTTCTGGGTTTAACCATCGAAAATGCTATTCAAAAATTGAAAATTTCAATTTTCAGCTAAACGACGCGAGGAACGTAAAAAAGTCTGAAGAAAAAACTGTCGCTTTTAAAAAAAAACCTAAATAAGTGATTTCAACCATTCATTTAAAACTTCTGATTGTATGATTTGATATTTTACTTCTATCTCATGTGCAGTCATGTGCTTCGTGTCTATGCATATATAAATATATACGAGTATGAAATAAATAATCGTATGAGCAGAGTATGAATAACTTTTTTTCCGTATGAAAGAATTCACAAATAACAAGCCCATTGCTTTGTTGATGTTGTCGTATTATGTGCAGGTGACTCAACTTCGTTTAAAATATTTTTGTGATCATATTAAAATAAATACTTAAACCTATATCAATTACTTATGATAAAGAAAAAAAAAATAACATGGGCGGATTCAACGCGAACTTTTCTAAACTTTTTGCACAGATTTTCGCCTTTGAAATAAAGCATGCATTCTCAAGCAGTCAATGTAAATGTACCAACATTTTTCGTAGGGATTGTATAATCATTTTTGATAAACAAATTCACTTATTTCGAGCTTTTCAACATGGACAATTTTTCTTTACTGCGGGATCATTTCCTTTCATTCAAGAATAATATCTCATAAGAATAGATTGTCTTTCAACAACAGTTTTCATTGATATAAACAATTGCTTATGGACAATTGTTATAAACAAATACAATTGTATCGAAGTTTGAACAAAGAAAGTTTTGATTTCATGCAGAAACATTTGTTTTCATCTAAAGGATAAGATCCTGACACAATGGATTGCCATCCAAAAAAGTAATGATCATTGATTTAAAAATTCTTGTAAACTAATCATTATTTTGGCCTTCTTTTATTTATAAGGTTCTTCTTCTGGGCGAAATCACTTATTTTTATCAGAGAAATTATATTTCGCCGAGAAAAAGAACCTTATAAGATAAATCATGTAAAACCCGTGATTTTGTTTTTAAGAATTGATTAATACAATGGTAATTATCACTATATGTTTTCGAATGGCAATGTTTTGTGTAAATAATATTATTCTTGAGATAAAAAGAAGTGACTACAGAAAAGAAACATGTTCTATGTTCTTTTAAGTGCATTTCTAAATAATAATTGTTGCTAACAATCACAAGTGTTTTTTAATGGCAATCTCTTCTGTCAAGATATTATTCTTCAGAGGAAAAGAAATGATTCCACAGAAAAATTTCTATCTTCGAAAACGCAAAATTAGTGAATTTGCTTATGAAAATTGTCTATAGCAATCACAATTGCTGTGTTTATTTTTGAGTTGTCATCAATTGTTTATTTCACATAACTTAATGACGAAATCAATATGTGCCTCAAATGTCAGATAAAAACCATTTAGAAACCGGATAGGAACCGGGTAGAAACCCATTCGGTTTCTAAATGTCTTTAACCGGTTCCTAAAAGGCACTTGACACTGGTCTGTACTCGAACCGGTCCGAACAGGGTTCTATCCGGCGATCGAAAACAGAAATCAAATATTGTAAAAGACCGAAGTTATTTTCTAATTGGTCTCTAACCGGTTCATAAAAGGTACTTGGCACTGGTGTATACTGTAACCGTTCCTAACCGGGTTCTATCCGACAATCGGAAACATAAATTAAATATTGGAAATTTTAATTCTTCTTGTCTCCAAACCAGGTACAGCTTATCAATGAATTTCAGTTAAATATACAAAAATTAGCGGCGTGGTCAAATAATTCGAGTTTTGAACTTAAGTTCGTCGAATCTCAAGTTTTCGAAACCGACCTAGCCACAAATCGACTTTTTCGGTTCGATACCAACCAGAGCTTGTTCATATGACAATTTTTCGACATTTAATCAAATCTAAGATAGAATTCATCAATTCAATCTAATTCGATCGAAACCATCCGCGTGTCGAATGTCGAGGGGAAAGTCAAATTTTTGATCAAATTGAAAAATTCTATCTCTGCTTAGATCAAATGTCGAAAATTGAACGTTCGAACACGCGCTGATTTTGAGCGAATAGAAAAATTTGATAATAGCTTAGATCAATTTAAACAATTGGATATTCGACTGACTAAAGTTCGAAAGTTGAATTTCGACTTGAATTATTTTTGCACACCACTGACTTCAATCAATATAATAAAAAACTCAAGCTGAGTGGATAGGAATCGGGTACAAATATTATATGATGCCGGATAGAAGCCGGTTAGGTGCTAGTTACATCTCGGGGACAAAATTCGGTTAGAGACCGGTTAGGAATGGTTAATGACCGAGTAGAAATATTTTGAGGACCCAGTTACAAACCGGTTAGGTGGCGTTTACAACCCAGGGACGAAATTCGGATAGGGGCCGGATAAGAACCGGTTAGGAATCGGGTAAAAATATTACATGATGCCGGATAGAAACCGGTTAGATTCCGGTTACAACCCGAGGACAAAATCCGGTTAAAGAGCGTTTAGGGCCAGTAAGAACCCACTTCTAACCGGTTTCTAACCGGGTCCTATCCGACATTTTAAGCAGGGTTGCTAATATTGCATATATGTTATGATTCACCTAAAGCAATTATCATTCTAAATTAATAAATTAAGTATATAAAAAAATGTTTCAAACGGTTAACGTCATTCATCCCATTTATTTATTTTTTCGCTTTTACTCCTCGAGTCTCAGCAATGTTGAAATTGGAGCACTGCGAAAAAAATCACTTATCATAAGTGTAATCACTTTTGGAAAATTATCCGAAATGGCTTTAACGTATCCAGACATACAGATACTGCACAAAAATAAACCATTTTAGCCAAAAACGTTCATGATTAATTATTTGGATTGTTTTTATCAAACTGACATTGTATTTTGTTCATATTTGAAGGTGCGTGACGTCACACCACGTGTTACAAGCCATGAGGGCGCCACATGTTTTGTTTGAAAAATCCACATTTCCGGTTGATATTTTGTCACTTTTTTATGAATTATATATATATATATATATATATATATATTATATTATAACTCAATAAATAAACAAAATTAAGTTTTAATTTTACATTTGAATTCTTTGGAAGTCAAGGTTTATAAAAAACTTAACTATAAGGCAAACAAAATTTTTGTGGATGACGCTATTAGCCGCCATTTCCCAACTCACCCTAGCACTAAAAATCACCACCGGTAAGCTCTGTCCAGTCCCAAGAATAACTCCTAAGTCTAAAATCCCTTTGTCCAGCTCTCCCAGTCCAAAAATCTCCCTAAGTATTAAATACTCTTGTCCATCTCTCCCCAGCCCAAGAAATCACCCCTAAGTGTCAAATCCCGTTGTCCAGCTCTTCTCAGTCCCGAAAAGCACTCTCCAGCAGCAAAAATTAACACGAAGTATAAAAATCCCATTTCTCCCTAGGGATCACGTGACCTTGTAGCTGGTGTGAGGGCTTAAGGGTATCATAGGACTATAGATCTGGGATAGGTGAACTAGATGGAGTGCATCGCGAGGTTCAGCTGCTCTAGGGAACTGACGGAGTCTTAGTCTGTGGGACCTAAACTAAGAAGCGATCTTTGTAAGGGTTAATAGCTGAGCCTCCTGGAAGATCAAGAGCGCCAGTTCTGCTGACACTTCGGAGTCACAAAGGAGTTGTCTTAACGAAGACTTTGGGACACCAGGTTGAATCCCATAGTATGTAGTTCAGCCCCTTGCAAGTGGGTCTTTGCAGGGGGTCTTCTTTATTTCCCTAGCTTCTCGTGGGACCAAAATGGTCGACACACTAAAAATGAATAAAAATAATGAGGCTTCCGATTCGCTAAAGGTGGACGGCTTCTCAGGGGCCAGCCTACCAGGAGCGGTGCAGACTTCCAACACCGATGACAGCAAGCTTCTTGATACGGTAGAAAAACAGGTAACAGTGTTCTCCGTAAGGAGTAGAAACCGTAGCAGTACACAGAGAAGGAGAGCCTGCTTAGTGCGGTTTTCAAACAGCAGCCTCACAAGGGGCCATGGCTGCAGAAACATCTGGAGCAACTCCACAGGCGCTCTCTATTTTCTACGGGCAAGAGGAGGAAGTCAGGTTATCCTGAAGTCTATCTATCTCCCAATGAGCTAGACTCCAGCGTGTTGGCTCAAGAAGAGACTCAGCCTGGAGATCAAGGGGATGAAGTGTCTTCAAAGGTACCGCAGAGCAACCGTACTGATTCCCGGCATCCTCCTGGATCCGTCGACCGTTCTCGGGCGCCTGAGATTCCAGAAACCCGCTCTACGAACCGATTCGTGGAACGTGTATTCCAACAGACAGGGAGCCAGACTGAAGGAGACAGGCTAGATTCTAGTTATTGGTGTCCCGGAAATTTCAATCAGGGCACTTGCGGCTCTGGATTACCTACCCTTTCTAGGAGTGGGTGGGGTCACCGTCCGAGTGATACATTTGGGCTCCGTAAGGAAACCGGAAGCATCCGAAGATGCCCCGAATTATACTAGAACTGGCTGAGATGGGAATTTACATGATGCAGATTAATTTGCACCACAGCAAAGGTGCCTCGGGAGGTTTATCCACGCGTATATCACTGGTGCAGACAGGGCTTGCTTTGCTCTAGTCCAAGAGCCCTGGTTATACAGGGAAAGGATTAGTGGCTTGGGAGGGTGTGGCTCCATATATAAGGGGCCACGCGAAGAAGCACCAAGGGCATACATAGCCGTTAAGGGTATGGATGCGATTTTGGTTCCTAAGCTCTGCTCCAAGGACTTTACCGTTATTAAGGTTAGACTCAGAGGTAGAAGCGGAGAAAAGCTAGAGGTATATATTGCCTCGACTTATTTCCCTGGCGAAGCTAAGGGGCCCCCACCTCCCAGGGAGGTGTAGGCTCTAATTCGCCACTTCCAGGAGAACAGGATTCTTCTGCTCTTGGGCTGTGACCCAAACTCTCGCCATACAGTGTGGGGGAACACAAATATCAAAGACAGAGGAAGAAATTAAATTGAACACCTAGCGGGCACTGAGCTGGTGATTCTAATTCGTGGTGATACTCCCACATTCCAGATTAAAAACAAGGATGTGGTTCTCGATTGGACTCTATGCTCGGAAGAACTGAGGAGCAGGATACTGGGCTGGATAGTTTCCGCTGAGGAGTCTCTCTCGGACTACAAATATATCTTGTTCTGGTTAGCCGTAGGAAAACTGGCAGTTTTAAAGATCAGAAACCCCAGGAATACACTGTGGGATTCATATAAAGAGGAACTTAAAGGCAGGATTGTGAAATTCCCCGTAAGCTACGGTACCATAGATGAGTTACAGCACGCGGCGTATTTTCTGCGAAGGGCTCTGATTACATCATATGAGAACAATTGCCCTACAAGTACAATTATGTCTAGGAAAGGAATAGAATGGTGGAACATTCACCTGGAGAAACTCCGTAAAGAGACTAGAGCGGTACAGTATGAATTGAATAAAAACTTGTGAATTCACAAACAGGAAGATTAGAGGGGCTTCAGCGAGGAATAAAAGAACATTCCGGACACAACGAGGCTTTGCAATATCTTGGAAAAAAATCCGGAAGCTCACCTCGGGCACATAAGACTCGTTGATGGTGAGTTTGCCAAGGATGAAGAAACAACGCTGAATCGCCTGATGGAAGTCCACTTCCCGGCTTTTCACCGAGAGGTGGAAGGCTGGGGCCAAGAGAGGAAAAAGGCCAACTGAAATTTCGCTGTCAAGGTCATTCATATCATGAAGGTAGAATGGGTTGCTGAGTCCGTCCGCCCCTTTAATTCACCAGGGGCCTGAAAGGATGGCAGAGTGGCCTTCATTCCCAAACCTGGGAAGAAGGGCTACACTGCTGCTAAAAATTTCCGGCTAATCTGTTTAACGTCCTTTATCCTGAAGACGCTAGAGAAATGGGCGGAGAGATATATCAGGGATGAGGTGATTTTAGATTTCCCGCGGCACAGAGGGCAAAATGCTGTCGTAGCAAAATTGGAGCAGTAGCTGGAACAGGGAGGGTATGCTGTGGGCTTCAAGGTGTGGCGTGCCAGACAAGCTAGTAAGCTGGATAGGAAGTATGCTACGCCGGAGGCAACTCAAAGCCAAACGGAGGAAAGGCCTGGTCAGAAGAATAGCGCCGCGGGGATGTCCACAGGTGGGTGCCCTGTCACCCCTCCTGTGGTGCCTTGTAGTGAACGGCCTCCTTCATAGGCTAAATAATAAAGGGTATTATACCCAGGCATACGCAATAAAACGCTTCAACTTCACTAAGACTTTCCGCATCTGCATCCCAAGCAGGGATATGTGGAAAGTAAATGGTAACCCGCTTCTCCCAGGGGAAATCTGGTATACAGAAGGCTCTAAAGGAGTGGGAGGGTCAGGTGGAGTAGGAATCTATTAGAGCGTGGGAAAGAGAGGGATAGGGATGCCAGCTGGGCGGCTCAGGTGAAGGTCCTGACCGTTTTTTGCTATGCTGAGGCATTAATAGAAGAAAACGCTGCTCGGACAGCCAAGCCACATTAACTGCTGTTGGGAAACCAGACATAACATCAGAACTGGTTTGGGAATCCAAAAAGGCATTAAATCAACTTGCAGAAAAGAACAACGTGGCTCTCATATGGGTTCCTGGTCACACAGGGATCAAGGACAACGAAAAAGTGGATCGGAATCAGTACTGGGACAGGCGACTTGCTGCATCGGAATGACCATCAAAAGCTGGATCCGGACGAAGCAGCTGGAATCCTGGGAACAAACCCAGTGCTGCCGACAGGCGAAAGCCATCCTGGGTTATACGTACAGGATGGACAGAGTCAGGGAAATTCTGGGGTTACCCAAGAAAGACATAAGGACAGTGGTTCAGATGCTTACAAAGCACAACTACTTGAACTATCACATGCAAAAAACGGGGCACTACCCCACGACAGAATACAAGAAATCCGGCAGAGATAATGAAACATCCCTGCACGTCTTATGCCAGTGCCCGGAAGTAGCTAGGCTCAGACAGAAAACCCTTGGGGCCCACTTCATGGGACCTGAGGAAATTATAACGCGATCAGTGGCTCACATACTAGGCTTTATAGCTTGAGCGCCAGGGGGCCTATAAACTGAACTATAAAAACCCCATGTCTTTTGGGGCCCTAATCGGGTGATGACCAACCTGTCAGGACGAACAAATTTTTTTAATGTCTCATTGAAATACTTTTTTTTACATTTCCAAAGAGAGCCAGGGTGCTTAGGAGTACTTCATCATCTAGTCAGTCTTTTGGAGCCCTAATAGGATGCTGACTAGCCTATCAAGACCAAAAAATTGTCTAACTTTTGAATCCAAGTATTTTTTTTTACACATTTCTAAAAATATCCAGCGTTTGACCACACAAAAAAGTTTCACATCTACTCTGCGCCATAATAGACCGCCTTGATAACGCCACATTATCGGCCAGGACGGTCTATCCCGGCCCCGAATAGTTTCCCCATAATTTTCTATCCAGGTCCTGTTTCTATCCGTCCCGTTCCGCCCCAAGTCATACTTTCCATTTAAATATAACATAAATACATTATGGTATTTTCACTTATTGATTTCCATTTAAAATTACCTTTAAAAAACAGAATTCACATCTAATAATTTCAATTTTACTGCATTTTTGCATTATTTATATTAAAAAAAAAAATTTCTGAGAACTGCAGTATTAGTTCTTCTTCCTATTCCTAAAAAGAACAATTATGAAAACCATATATGTAACTTAAGAGAAAATTGGGTGTCCCGTCTCACTACTTAAAGTTACTTCCTCGAGTAACTATGACACTATCGAGTCACTTTTAAAATAGTAGCTAGTCGAACAGTTAAATGATATAAGCACATAGTATTTTTGATAAAATCAATACTCACATTAGGGTACTGTTTGGCAATATTTTTCGTTTCACAAGGGTCGTTTATGATATCGAAAAGACACTCTGTCTCATTGCAAGTAATAAACGTGTTTCGGATCGGATACGAGTAATAGGTGCTATTTGAAAAGCACTGGACAGTTGCTTGCAGTCTCAAACTAACCATCGCACTCGGTTGGGTGATCGGTCCTCCAAGATGAGCTGAAATGCTTCCAGAAACAGCACTTCTCATCACTTTTGTTGTATTATAATTTGGCACTTCTCTATTTCGTCCAGATTCTCCATGAAAACCATCATAATATCCTTTTTTCAATGAACCTATTCCAAAGAATTTCAAAAATTAACTTCAAATCCACTTTAAATTCAATATAATAATAAGCTAGTTAGCTAGGTATTAATTTGTTAATGAACAATCCGTTTTATGCACATTCAACTGTTTTTTTTTTTTCAAATAAAAACCATCCAAATAAAATTGTAGATAATACTTTAAAGGATAAAAGAATCTAGCAGTGAATGAAAATTGAATCAAAATTACGATTTTTTTTCTAAAGAGAATGAAGAAATACAACATCTTAAATAACTAATCTTAAATCAACAATGACAAATTTAACTTTTTTTATCGGATTTAGATTTTTCTTTTGAAAGTTCTCATATATAACTCTGTGGATATTTTCCTCTCTTTTATAAATTATTTGGAAGACTTGAGGTTCTATAACTAGTGAAGATCCTTAGGATAACAGATTTTTTAAATTAATTGAATTACCTCTGACGAGTTTAAATCTATTATTTATCGCCCCCTCAGTTTTTGTAACTTCGTCGATATTCAGTACAATAGATTCTCTGGCATACCCATGGCCTTCACTGAGAACTGGCCATTGATCAACTCCATCAATTTCTCCCAGGTCCTTCAAATTACCACCTGCTGCCGAATAAAGAGTTGGCAACCAATCTGTTATGTGAATTAATTGTTCTGAGACAACAGCCATTTTTTGCAATCTTGGAGACCAGAGAGCTGCCGTACCCCTCACTCCACCTTCGTATAATGTGTATTTTGTCTATAATAGAAATTGGTAGAAATATTATTTAGAAGCTCAATTTAGAAACTGTGCCCCAAGCTTCACATTTTAATATAAGTTAAGAGAGAAGCAATTTTTATACATAAAGTTAGGAATTTCAATTTGTTTCACTTACCCCTCTTAGAGGGTAATTTGAGCCCCAGTTTCGGAATTCACCTATGGAGGCAGCTCCATTGTCAGTGAGGAATAAAATCACTGAGTCCTTCAACATTCCTTTATCTCCCAAAGAAGCAACGATTCTACCAAGTGAATCGTCCAAACGAGAAACCATCACTGGATAATAAATTTTATATAAAATTACAGCTACTTTATCATGGCGGTTTAAAGTATTTAAAAAACTTCTAAATTGGTGATTTATAAAACTGGGCAATTTCCAAATGAAAAAGATAAACAATTATTGTATCATTCAAAAGTATAAGCCACTAGAAATGAACAATTTTTATCTTAAGGACGTCAAATATAACATTTTCAAATTGTATAGTTTCAAACCGAGTGTATTCAAAATAAATACATTCAAAATGAAACACTTGTACATTTATGACAATCAAAATTCGGCAGACTGCAAAAGAAGCGCCGGAAGTGTCAAATTGTACAAGATTGCGCCACTGAAATTTTAAAATTGTCGCATATTATTCAATTTTGAAAGTTCTCAGTTTAATTATTTAAATAAAAAATATCCATATTAATATATGGCCTAGGCTCTCAATTGGAAGTTGTACTATTTTGAACAATTTTATCTTTAAGTCAAATAGTTTTTAATGTTTCACTTAAAAATTGTATAATTTGAAATTTAAATTGTCTAATTTTTAAATTTTCAATCCTAATCTCTTCAATTTTAATGTCCTGAATTTTAAATCTTTCATTTAAAAGTTGTACAATTTCATTATTTCAAACAATGCTAGTTTAGGATTGTCTAATTTATAAAGTATCATACTAAAATTATTAAAATTTCAGTATCTTGAATTTAACATTGTTTAATTATGAAAGATTTCAATTTTTAGCGCTTAATTCAATTTTGTTAAAAATCCACCACTCCTAATTTAAAATAGTACAGTTTTTTTTATTTGATCTGGAATTTTTCGATTTTCGTCGTTATGAAATAGTAATAATTCAAGTATTAAATTGCTTTAATTTATAAACCTGTAACATTGACTGATTTCAATTTAAAACCAAATAATCTTGAATTTTTCAATCTTTTTAAATTTATTCAACACTTTCAATTCAAAGTTCTTATATTTCACACGCTTCAAATTAAATTTTTTTAATAATGAACGCTTCAAACTTATAATTTCTATTAAAAATCTTTCAATTAAAAATAAATTTGCAGAAACCTATACATAATCGGTTCAATAAAAAAAAATGTCATCTTTATAAGCTTTCAATTTGAATTGATTAAGTATTATATAGCCTTCATTTTCAATTTAATTATAAATGCTTACAATTCAAACATTTGAAAAGAAGACTAAAAGTAACGAAAAAAATTGGTTTAAGTACAAAAAAAGGGTTTCGTAAACTTTTTTAATGTATGTATTTTGTAAAATATTTGCATTTTATATCTTTATTTAAAATTAATACTTTAAAAGCTTAATCATTTCAATAGATTGATAATAAAACCAATAATAAACCAAATTTTTGAAATTTTTTTCGTTACTTCCAAATCTGAAATCTCAACCCTAGAGCCCTTAGGTTCTAGTCTCGTTATACTACCGGGGATCAGGGAGTTTATATGGTGAGGGTAAATAAGGAATGTGTAGGAGAAGGAAGAGATTTTAGATAAATCTAGAAGTTGCGTGTTGCTTATTCAAACAACATACTCGTCTCACAACACCGATCTGACAGGGGGCGCCGATGAATCTCTCTAGCAATCATCTCAGGTGGAAAGCTTCTCAATTGACAAAGAAATTGTTCAATCTCACATAATTTCATGAAATATAATCATGTGACTTTTAAAGGCATTGGATTGACCTACTAAAAATTAGTAAAATTTCCGGTCAAAGGAGAAGTTCATATACCATTTTTGGTTCTCTCCTGGTCTCTAAACATTCCTGGTCATTTCACGGTTTCCCTCCCAGTGATCACTACGTCTACTTAAATCTTTTTTATAAATAAATATATAAATCTATTTTTTTAAGATCGAAATGAAATCTAATTTCATATGAACTCTCTTAAATTTAAATTAAACTTGCAACTTCCTTCTTTCCTACTCATTAGAGACAAATATATATCAAAAGGAAAAAAGAGCGAGAAATGGGATAGATTGATTCTGAATCAACTATACAAATATAAATATAATTATGAAACAGAAACCTACTTGCAAATTTTCTGCGGTTAGGTTCGCGAATGTGAGCGAATTCCTTGTTGCTAAAATTGTCTAATGGAACTTCCAGAGGAGCATGCACTGCTAAATGCGAAATCTGAAGATATAAAGGTCGTTGTGGATCGTGATGGTCAATAATTCTGAGAGCTTCTTCAGTAAAAAGGTCAGTGGCGTATTGACCCTGCATTCCATGACCTGGTACATCCCCTCGATGTAGATCCAAACCACTCATATTCTTAGAAAAAAATTATTATTTTATTTTTAAGGCCATGTATCACTTATTCGATGCGTAACTTATCTACATTTTTTCGCAATAACTTACTTCCACACGAAATGAGATATTAAGTTAAAAATTTTGAAAATGAAATAATAGGCACTACAGGAAACGTTTGTATGGTCCTGAATATTTGTAATTAAAAATGAAATTTCAAAAATAATTTTTTTGTAATGGTAAAGATGGAGGACCATACAAAAGTTCATCAGTGCCTTTCATTCAATTTTCCCAACTTTCAAACAGATATCTTATTTTGCAGTATGTGAGCTAATGTGAAAACTGGCGGTAAGGTAGGAATCGAGTAAGTGGTACATGGCCTTAAGTTTAATTTGAATTTGAATATGCAGAATTGTAATTTAAACGTAAACACTGAGATACTAACCCCTTGCGAATATCTGTAATCATAATAACTAATGTAGCTATTATAATATCCCAAAAAGGAATCAAACCCTCTGTGTAAAGGTGTGTGTTGGGGTGTATGGTAGCCCACATGCCATTTTCCTATAAGTCTTGTCACATATCCTAATCCTCGTAAATGTTCAGGTAAAATTTGAATATTTAGTGGAATCCCTCTAGGTTCTCCACCCTTAATCCCACCACCCTGCATACCTAAATATTTGAAAATTTTTCATTATTTTTAATTAATAATTGGTTCATACACAGGGACGTACGCAATGGGGGGTTTTGGGGGTAGACCCCCCCCTCGAAATGTGAAAAAAGGCACTGCCCAGAAGACTGGATATCGTTTTATAAGCACCATGTAAAATTTGAATGGATCACGAAAACCCTCTCCAAACATTTTTTCTGCGTACGCCCCTGTTCATACATAATAAAGAGAAGTATTTATTATTTTTGTGTTCACATTTTAGGATCAGAAATGCTAAGAAAAGATGGGCTCAATTATTCAATTTTGAAGGCATCAGATTTAAAACTATATATAATTAAAGTACAACTTGAAAATTGTTCACGCAATAAACTCTTAACAATAAATCTCAAGGTGTTAAATGATCCAAAAGTGAATTAAAGCATATGAGACAATAGAGGACAAATTACCGTCAAAGTTAAAATTCTCCAATTTTGAGTAATTTTCCTATTTGAAAGTTTCGATTTGAAAACTTTTAGTTCTAAATGGGTTAAATGTCAAATTGTCAAACTTTTAATACTTTAATTGATAAAATATTCAGTTTTGACGGTTTCTAATTAAAAATTGTTCAATTACGAATTCTAAAATTGAAACTTTTCCATTATTTTTATACGTTTTAAATTTGAAATAGATGAATTTAAAATGCTTTATTTAAAACATCATTCATTTCGGAAAATTTCAACATTTCCACAATTTAACAAGGGAATACATATAATTAAAAATCAAATGCAACACACCCATTCGCAGAGGATATTTCCCAGTAAGAAATGCTGCTCTCGAGGGAGTGCAAGATGAAAGCACATAGTGTCTGTTTAAAATTATTCCATTGTACGCCAAAGCATCGATATTTGGGGTTGGAATTTGGTTTGATCCGTGAAAACCAACATCGTTCCATCCCTAATAACAATATTGTCGTAATTAATTCTTAATTATTTTATTCATCGAAAATCTAGCCAGAAAATAATATTTTTGCATACAAATTTATATAATCTTCATTAAACTATTTCCTATGTATTTGTGTAATTTAAACGTACTCTTCGGTACTAGCTTACACTGAAGGTCTAACCTGTTGTTGTTACATAAGAGACCTGGGTTCAATTCCACTCTGGAGTGATAATTTTGTAAATATAAATTTCACGTTTCAGTATTATATAAACAAAATTATTGAATGAAATTTTGAAATCAGTTAATGCGTCTTCAGTTCAGTTTCTGAATTTAAGAGTTGATAAAATTTTATCTATGGACACCGTTTTTAGTAGTGTATAACAATAAAATGTTATAAATACAAAAATATTGTTTGCAAGTTACACGTTGCTTTGATTCAAACTGAAGGAATTGTAAATTCGACCTATATGCACCACTTTTTTTTAATGTACACTTAACTAAATTAACAAAATTAGATGTGAATTCTATGTCGGGTGTTTCCACTTTGTTCGTATTTACAATGGCATGGTGATCATTTTATGAGCACTTTTCTTCCTCATTATGATTAATTAGCAAATATATTTTCTTCCTCATAGATGAAGCATTATTGATTCAAATTCTTGAAGATTTTTGTATTTAATACTGGTCCACGAAAGGAATTATTAATCGAATTATTATTCCTGTTTAATAGACCCCGTTTTTCAACTCGTGTCTGTTAATTTCATTTATAGTGATTTCTTGTCAGTCAAATTTGTTTGTAGCGTATTTTTATCAGCAAACATTCCTCAAATGAATCAGAAAAACCTCTTGTTATTTCTAAGATGAGGTGAAATGTCTTCTATGGTGCAGTGTATATAAAAAAATCTTTGGGAAGATTATTTTAGCCTCCGGAAATAATAAAAAAGAATAGTAATTATGAAAATTAGGAATATAATCATTTATTTATCAGATACATTTTGGTAACATGCAAACCATTATATTTATTTAGCTGTCTGTTGGTAATAAACTTTGATTTTCGTAAGGAAACAGCTAAATAAACTTCGTATTTTTGCAATAAGTTCTTTTCTTTTTAGTTTCGATTTCTATTGCCAAAACTTCCCTTTCTAATTAGCAAGACTATGTTTTGTCTCATCTCTGAATCGTTTGAACATTTTACCAAGCCACCAAAAAAAGTTTCCATGCCGTACATTTTCCGCTTTACATGCCTTTCCCACATGCTGGACTCCCTGTTTTTAGATTTTTTACTCCACCTTACTAATGAATCTTTGACCAAAATTTGCAAAACAGTTACATTATAATTGACATTTTCATAAGTAGATAGAAAAATGAATAAAGAATATTTGTTATGGGTTTTGTCAAGAAAATGTAAATGTAAATTATGAATTGTGAATGGAGTGCAATTAGCACAGCAATTTCAAAAATAGCATCCAGTACTTAAGAAGAGGAATAAGAAGGATAAGAAAAGGAGTGTTAAAAGCTTAAAAGAATTATGCAATGAGCAAGATGATCTCCGGTTGCCCATTCGGAAGGAATTTTATTTGTTTAGAGGGTAGTGAGTCATCTCAAGCAGCATCCTCATTTGCTATGGGGGCGTAGACAATATGTGAGCCGTTGTAATTGTCTTAACTAAGGCCTGCATTAATTTAAGACAGTTTTCTTCTTGGAGATCATAGAGGATGCAGTATGGAAAGAAGGTCGAATTTTAAATTGTTTATTAAAAATTGACCAGACCTTCGAATTCAAAAATATTCCATAGAAAAATCTACAATTTCAACCCTATATTTATTTCCATATACTTTCTCATTCATTTCTATCGTATTTTTTCAAAAGAAATGAAGGATTAAATCGAACAAATTACATTTGTTTACCTGTTAATAATAGCATATATAAAAAAATTATTTGAATAAGCAAATTATAAATGAGATAAAAGAGGAATATTTTTGAATAAGAAGTAATTTTGAGATAAAGAAGAGTTAAAAGAAAATACGGGAAACATTTTGAAAGAAGTTATCATTACATCGGATTAATTACGATCACTACGGTTCGTGAAAGAGAATGCGCAGATAGGGGAACTTGTTTCCCATCAAGAATACATTCTTTGAATCTTTGGTATCTGCATCATTATTTAGAAGTACATTAACTGCTTATAGCATTCCCCCTTCCTTCCTATTTATAGTAAAGAACAGGCTGAGTTTTTGTAAATTTAAATACAGATTAGTGAATTAATTTTTTTGAAGAATTAGAGCGTTAAGTACTCAAGAATCTTAACTATTGCAAATTCTATCTCCAAGGGTATACATATTTATATTTAATCCTATGATACTAATAGCTATACTAATTTTGATACTCCAAATTGAATTTTATGAATAATCACCATCATTAATTTTCTTTGAAAAAACTTAACTTTGAAGCTAAAATTAATATAAATAACAGTGAGTATAAAATTTGCAAAAACTTGGTAGAAATTATGTTTCTTACCATTTTTCTTAAAAACTTTAAAACAGGGAGTTTTCTGAAAATATTGGTCTCTTAGTGGCCTTTGCGAATTCTTAAATTGACAAAGATGTATTTATAAGAAGCAACGTCTAAATCTTGAATTCTTGGAACTATTGGGTGTACCTTGTGATTATAAAAAAGAACACATGGATAACAAAAATAAATTAAATTAAAAGACTGAGCCTCATACTACATGCAATAAATTCTTAGAAAAAATTGCAGTAATGGAGTCCATTTTGACTTCCTAAATAAACTAATAATTATAATAAATTAAGAGCTTTCATAATAATATTATCCTTTTTTAACGCAGATGGACAAGCATAACATCGTTAATTTCCCTCAGCACTCTCAATATTGATAACAAAACAAATAAGTTTTCGAGCAGATCAAGGTGAATAAGCCGCAATAACTCACAAACATCAATTACTATTCCAATTAAAGATTTATAAAATAATTTGCTCACCAAATCATCGGCCATAAATACGATAATATGCGGCGACGTTTGAAATTGTGCGAATACATTTTCAATACAAAATCCTCCAATTGACAGCAAGACGATACTCGTCCTAAGTAACCAATCTAACAACATCTTTCACGCCAATAGTCACCGATCACTTTTTCTAATAAAACTAATCATAAAAAACACTTATTGCTCCTTTCGAAATAAAAAATTCCCGTTTATATTATAGTTTCTTATTTAACAATAACTTGTACTCCTGGAATTAATTTTCGTTTTTTTTAATTGTTTTTTTTTTTGTTGACAAGGTTAGAATATTGTGGGCACGAGCTACTGAGGAAGTTTCTCGAGGGATAAATGCATTTATATAGTCCACCCACGAGCCAGGATGAGGGCCTCATGAATGAAAAAAGCGAGGAAGGGGATTTGAGAAGGGGATAAAACCCAGACGATTGTAGCAATCAACAAAATACGTGATCTCGTCTTACTGGCGATCTTGTTTTCTCGCTCATTTCCCTATCTGTATGAGGGATAGACAAATGCACACTTAAGAGGAGATGATTCAGTTACAGCACGTGCTCAAGGGTCTTCTCGAGATTCAAGAATCAAAAGTGTGAAGTTCAATTTGAGCCCATAAAGTGGATAATATCCTTATCCAGAGTTTTAAATTTGATTGCTAAATTAATTCGGATCATAAATCACGTCATGAGGTCAAAAAAAAAGGGAAAAAGGTTTTCGCGACACTTACTATGGTAATTACTTACTATTCATGCTGAATTTACAAAAGATAAGCAATCAACACAACATTTAGGTTGAACTATACACAACTTATTAGGATATAAAAAAGAAAAAAAAACAGGATGATTCCATTATTAGGGTATGTTATTATGTTTTATTTTCTTATTTTGAGAGCGAATGCAGCTTGAAAGTGGATAAATGTACTCCATCTAGTACATCGGGCCTCATCCGCGTAGAACCGAGCCAGGCGCTGCTTAACTTTAGGGATGGAATGAGCGGATTCCTGGCGAAAGTTTAACCACTAGTAAATTTGATGTACGCCAGAATTCAAAAGAATTTAAAAGATTTGAGAGAAATTAGAAGGACTTTAATAGAATTCAAGAGAATTCGAAAGACTTGAAGATAGTTCGAAAGAACTCAAGGTGAATTCAAAAGAATTAAAGGTGAATTCAAAGAATTTACAAGAACTCAGAAGAATTCAGAAGCAGGTGCAAGGCCGTAGCCAGAAGAATTTGTTAGTGGGAGAGATATATGGGGTATGTGGGGGGTATATATGGGGTACAGTATGTATAACCAAGCGTCCAAGTGTCTAAGCGGACTAGTTGTAAAAAATTGAAAATTATTTTAATTACATTGGTCGAGTGGTCGATATCCTATAGATGCAACTAAATATATTCTGTTTGGTTTTTGGATTTAAAAATTCAACAAAAATTACCCATTGGTTACAAAATTATAGCCATTTTCTTTTATTTATAGTTTTTGCTAATGAACAGTAATACAAAATTATAAATAAAAAAAATTGTATTTGTTTAAAATTTTTTTTAAATGTACAAATATCATGTTTTTATGGATTAAGGTATTATTAAGATGAAGTAATTTTCTTAGGAATGTTATCAAATTGGGAATATAGATTCATTAAATTGCTATCTAATGGTATGTGCACAGGGCAGAACAGAGGTTCTGTGAAAATGTCCGAATTTTTTGCGATTTTGTTTATGAAGGAGAGTTTATGATAGAGAGGAACGGAAAGTTGATCGTGGGCAAAAGTTGTATTTTCCCCGTAGTAGTAAGCCTTTCAAATTTTACTTTGATTGGATAATTTATTCTATTATGTGTATAGATTTGCAAATTTGAAAAAAATTATGTTGAATTTTTTCTAGGTACAGTTTTTGAATGTGTAAATTGCATATTTTTTTGAAAAAATTTAAACAAAATTCACCATTTTGCACCCAGGAAACAATTTTTTTTCATGACAACAAAAAATGGCCTGTTCTTATTTCTAATTTTGTTTTTTATTTTCTTACTTCATATTATTACGCACTACAAAAAACTGTACCTACAAAAAATTGAACAAAATTTTTTAGCCCGTTAGATTTTTTTTTATTTTTTCAAAATTTGAAAAAGTTTTCAAAAACATGTTTTTTTACACATTTTCAAAAAAATCTAAATTGAGCAAAAAATTGCAATTTAAAACAACTTCAATGAACGCTTAAGCATTTTATCTAAATAATAAATAAAGTCTCCAATTATTATAATATTTAGGATAGTGAAAAACTGACGGTATTATTCCTTCAATCTTATGACGACCGTCATTTTTTTAATTTATGTTGATAATATTATATATATATATATATATATATATATATATATATATATATATGAGATTTTAATTGTATTTTTGTGGGCCAGACCACTATCAGTTGTAGACCACATATTCGAGTAGTACTGAACTGAGTAAAGAATGATAAAATAATGAAAATATAATGATAAATGGTCAAAGTTGTTCATTGAAACAGAACACATCGATTGACATTTTTATGGTCTTAATTTTTTATTTTGTTAGATAAAAACCTCCCTCTATGAGGAAGCAAATTTATTTGATACCTATGAAGAAACAAAGTGCTTATGAAACAAGCACAAATAATTACACCCATAGTGAATACACACAGTACTTCGCAGCGTTATTTTAAATTGTATTATTAAAATTTATTGCTTGAATTACAAATAAATAATAAAAATCGTTGAAAATAAGTTCCTGTATATAGTCGGAACTTGTGCATTTCATTGTTTACAAGGTCTGTATAATTTACAACTACGAAATGAAGAGTTGTTCCTCTAAGTTCAAGGGATCAAGTGATGTCAAGTAGAGACTTCATTCGCCGCTTCCTTGCCGAAAACTAGAACATTAGTGATCTGCCCATAGTATTTTAATAGTATAGTATTCTATAGTATAGTGTTTTATTTTAACTCTGAAATATATTTTATTTATAAAATAAAAGAGAAAAATAGAGATGAAATGTTCATTCTTGTTGAATTTCAATAATGAATTAGTTAAAAATTCTAAAAAAAGAAAATTAATATTATTCAATAAGTATGTATATGAAATTATGAATCAAATAACTATATATTTATGTATAGAAGGGCTGTTCCGGGTCAACATACAAAATATTAACTGCTCAAATATCAACTGTAGGGTTCCCAATATTTTTGTATATTAAAGAAAATACTGAATAAATAATAATAGATATAAAATATATAATACATATAATGAATAATAATACTGAATAAAATACAACATAAAATAAATAGCGTGTAGTAGGATTCCTAATATTTTTTATACTTGATAGAAAAGATGTTTCCAAAATTAAAAAATTAAAAGGTAATCAGCTCTAAATGGCTGGCGATTTTTAAATATATTCTTAGAAGTGGCGTAGTTGAGGCCTGGCGGTTGCACTGAAGTTCGAGACGTCTGAGTGTGGCGGTTTCACTAATTTTTCCCAATTTTTAATTTTTCATATTCTTTCCCCATATTACCCAGACAAAATAAAAGGAGGAAAAAAATAAAAAATCCCATGTCCGGATGTCGGTCAAATTCGACCAAATGTGCCCCGGAAATCGTACAATCGCACTTATACGGTCGATTTTGACATAAAAGTAATAAAATGTTACATTTTTAAAGTTGATATTGTTAAACCTATTACCCAGACGAAATTAAAGAAAAAGTATATAAATAAAATAAATAAATGAATTAATAAAATAAATAAATGAGAGGAAAAATAAAATAAAATGTAGATTAGGATTATATTATACCATCATCAACCCCGTAAAATTTCTTTCTATATTCATAAGCCGATATTGGCCAGATGAGGTATCCTGGGGTGTCGTCCTAATATTAGCATAATACAGTTTGCTTTGCCAGAAGCACGTCTCCGCAATTAAGTAATAAAAGGGATTAAGTGTTAGGGATTGCAGTGTTACATACCAGCAACATTTTTGTTACTCAGAGTGAAAGAAACAGCTCATAAAAAGATCATTAAGAAGGAACTGTCACTGTCGAAGTACACCAAAGTATTGCCGCGGGTAGGATATCCTACCGCCGGTAGGGGGATGCCACCCCGGGCCCGGTAGCTCGCAGGCTCCCCGCTCGCGCTGCGAGCAGACAGCTACTTTCGTATACCTACCACGAATGACCCTTGCATTGTTATGTGATTACAATAACTGAAATTATAAAGACATGAATCAATTAAATTTTAATTGTCTGAATGAATTTCGTGATATAATTTTAGAAAAATGAAAAAAAAAGTTCTTGAAAATCGGTTAATATCTGCACTAATAAGGAAAACATTTACAAATCTTGTGAATATATAAATGGGACCTCTCAGTGTTACAAAAGTGAAATAACTCTTAAAGTTGTTATCCGATGTTCTTCTATCTTTTTTTAATGTTTTTGTCACAATCTAGCAAATCTAACGCAGCCTAATAAAGTTCAATTTATTAATATTTTACCAAATTTTCATTTTCCTCAACCGGCTCTAATTCTCTAACAATGGGAAGGTCGCGCGAAGCAAGCAACCGCGACCGAACGACAGGTGTCCAGTGTCTCTCTTGGGTTCCAGTATAGTGAAAAAATTTGAGGGTGGCGACCCTGCCGCTCCCCAGAAAGTGCGAAAAAAGTGTAGGAAACCAAACCAAACAGTGGCATCCCAGTGGGCACAAACGTTAAAGAATGTTATTAGAACGGCTCAAAAACGTCCTAAGTCAGTCCGAATAACGTTCCTTAAACATACAATGTTCCAGAGACGTTTTAAGGGCGTACTTGGAACATGAAACGTTTTCAGAACATTATTTGGTCTGACTTAGGACAGTTTTTAAAACGTTCAAATAACGTCTTTTGACTTGTACGTCCAAGGAACGTTTTTAGAACGTTCCAATTACGTTCGTAAATTTCTTGTCCACTGGGATAGGCCATAGGCCATAGGCCACTGGCCTATGGCCCTATGCCTATCGCCCTATGGTAACCCTTGGGAATTTCCCGAAGGGCTACCTTGAACCGCGAGGTCCAATTTTGACCACTTTTTGACACCCCCGGACCCCATGCAGTCCACCGGGGCGTTCTCGGGGGGGGGGGGGGGGCGCGGGGGGGGTGCTACTTGGTTTATGGAAGGCCCCTAATTG
>CAKNYM010051108.1:71571-119601 GCA_932195095.1 Andricus curvator
TACTTGGTTTATGGAAGGCCCCTAATTGACAATTCATCTATTTTGTTGAAAATTCATCTTTTGGGGGTAAAGAGAGAGACGTTTGGTCGGATTTGACCGACATCCGGACATAGGATTTTCGATTTCTTTTTCCTTTCAATTCGTCTGGGTAATGAGTATAACAATATCAACTTCAAAAATGTAAGATTTTATTACTTTTATGTCAAATTCGACCGTATAAGTGCGATTCTACGATTACCAGGGCACGTTTGGTCGAATTTGACAGACATCCGGAGGTATCATTTTTTATTTTTTTTCCTTTCATTTCGTCTTGGTGATAGGTTTAACAATATCAACTTTAAAAATGTAACATTTTATTACTTTTATGTCAAAATCGACCGTTTAAGTGCGATTGTACGATTTTGGAGGCACGTTTGGTCAAATTTGACCGACATCCGGGAATAGGATTTTATTTTTTCTTCCATTTCATCTGGGTAATAGGTTTGACAATATCAACTTTAAAAATGTAACATTGTATTTCTTTTATGTCAAAATCGACCATATAAATGCAATTGTACGATTTCCGGGGCACGTTTGGTCGAATTTGACCGACATCCAGACATATGATTTTTGATTTTTTTTCCTTTAATTTCGTCTGGGTAATAGGCTTGACAATATCAACTTTAAAAATGTAACATTTTATTACTTTTATATCAAAATCGACCGTATAAGTGCGATTGTACGATTTTCGGGGCACGTTTGGTCTAATTTGACCGACATCCGGAAATAGAATTTTTGATTTTATTTTTTCTTCCATTTCATCTGGGTAATAGGTTTGACAATATCAACTTTAAAAATGTAACATTTTATTTCTTTTATCTCAAAATCGACCGTATAAGTGCGATTGTACGATTTCCGGGGCACGTTTGGTCGAATTTTCAAAGGGTTTAATCGTGCGATTATATGTATAGAGGACCGAGAGCAAAATTGTGATATTAATAATATAAATTGAGTGCAGCAATAATACAAAAAAAAACATTGTTTTGTTGTCACATATCCTTGTAACACTGTTACAGAATTATTACAGCCAATGCAAAAATGTTGTAACACCGTTATGAAATTGTTACGGATCGATTACAGAAGAAATTTACATCGTAACACTGATACATATTCGTTACGGCACTGTAACGTTCTTACAGAACTGTTACATCTATTTCGGGACAACAATTATTAATACTCGTCCCCTGGTCTAACCCTGTTCTTAACCAGTTATAGGGCATGTTCTTTTCTGTTCTATAACTGTTACATCACAGTTATATAACAGTGTCCGCTGGGCCACTTCGTTTTTAAAACTATATACGACACCAGATACCACTGATTCTTCGAATTCCAAAGTTGCTGAAAATAATGTCGTTCTTAAATTTAAGGACATGTTTTCTACCCTACTGAAAATTCCGACGTCGAAAACTACGTTCGATACTACCTCAGAAACTAAGTCAGAATCTACGTCGGAACCTTCGATGGAACCTACGTCAGAACCTACGTCGGAAACGACGTCGGAAACTACGTCGTTTACCATCCCAATTTCCGACGTAGTTTACGACGTCGTTTCCTACGTAGGATCCGTCGTAGGTTCCGACGTAGTTATGTATGTATATATAATCTCTCCCTTTTACGGGTCTTCCAGTTTTTTCATCCACGTTACTCCCTGTCCATTACCATCCAAAGTCCATCTTACAACCTCATCCACACTCAACTGTCCATCTTCTTCTCCTGTACACCCCTGTATCAGATGTGCCCATGACTCCATTTCGTATCCACATACTCTGCACAGATTGTCCTCTTCATCCATCCAATATCTACAAGATCTCACTCCTTCTTCCATTCTAAACCGTACCATCCTATTCCATTTGTCTTCCTTTTTTATTGTTTGCAAATATTCTGGTTCCGTCACCCCTTTGACCATCATATACCATCTATTGTACCTCGACTCCATAATCTTTGTCCATCTCTCTTCTCTCCTTGTTTTACTAATAGCTCTAACTCTATGTCCTCCCACTCCAGTACCCCTTCTTGTATATCACAAGCCCTCCTCATTTTTTTCCTTTCTTCCTCCCATTTCGAATTTCCCAAATTGCCTCTCGTCTCCTTGTTCCGAACTTCGTCCAAGCATACTTGTGCTATTCTGCCCCTTTCTCCCCTTTTCAGCTTCTCTTCAAACTTCCAGGCTCTCTTAATTTGTCTAGTTACCATTTTTTCCCTTCCTAGTTCTTCCCTTAACATGTATCCTGGGCAACTCCAACTAACCACCATTACCCATCTCAGAAATCTCTCATACATGCTTTCCACTTTCCTATATTCCTTCCATCCCCAGACCTCCACTCCATAACACAACACCGCCCAAAGCAACGCATCAAACAACCAAAACCCTCATTCTCCAATCGTCATTGAACCTTCTCTTTCCTATACCCCATACTTGGCCCATTACTTTACTCGCGCATTCGATTCTTTTCCTCACCTGCACCTCATTTCCCCCTCCTGCTTCAAACCAAAAACCTAAGTAGCAGAACTCCTCCACACTTTCCACTGTTTGTCCGTTCATCTTCCAAACGTAACCTATTTTGGTCTTTCTATTTCTGAAGCACACCACCTTGGTCTTCCCTACGTTCACCATCAGTTCTTTTGTTCCCACATACTCTTCGAAAATTCTTCTCATTAGGTTCATCCCCTTCTCATCGTCTGCTAATAGAACTACATCGTCCGCTAGAGAATATAGTTTGCTATTACCCAAAAACGTCCCCCCTTTCCCTTTCTCCTTTAGCTTCTCCTCTAAGTCTGCCAGCAGCGTATTAAATAGTAGCGGACTCAACGAGCACCCTTGCCTTAGACCTTTTCCTCTCCAGAAAACCTCTCCTTTTTCCCCCCTATCTTCACCCTAATCATAGTTTCAGTAAAATTTTCCTTTATCCTCTTCACCAACCCTTCCTCTATTCCCCTCTCTTTCATTGCCTGCCATAGCACTTTTCTATTCTCTGAGTCAGAAGCTGCTTTAAAATCTACGAACAAGGCGACTAATTTCCCTCTTTTTCTCCCTAAGTTTCTGTTAACCAAGTAGTTGAGTACGTAAATGTTATCTATTGTCCCCATCCCTTTTCTAAATCCCGTCTGATTGTGTGGGATACTTTGTTTCTCTTCTATCTGATTTTCTAACCTTTTTTTTAGAATTTCTGCGTATATTTTATAATCCACTGCCATGAGAGTGATCCCTCTGTACTCTTCTACCTTCTTACCCTCCCCTTTCTTTACAAGCGGTACCACCAGCCCTGTCATTCACTCCTCCAGCCACCCTTCTCCTTTCCAGAACTTGTTGCAGATCTTCCACATCCCTTCCCTAGTCCCTTCTCCTCCCTAACAGACCCTTAAAATAATCCGTCCACTCGCCCATTTCTATTTCTTCATTCACGCCCTTCCTTCCTCCTCTTTCCCTATTTATCACATCCCAGACCGGACCTTCTTTGATCGCTTTTTCTACTTCTTCCTTGTATTTCTCCTTTCCCTTTTGCTTTTTCCTTTCCAGCATCCTCTCATGTTCTCTTCTCTTCTTTCTTTTGTACCTACCTCATCCCTTACCTTCTCAATCGACCCTTTCAACCTTTCCATTAACGAGTCTATACCCAGCTAACACAGTTACTAGTCCGAATAGTCACATCATTGTAACAAGATTAAAAAAACCAGTCACTGGTGACTTCCATGCTGGTCACCCAGTGACAATATATTTCCCACTCAAATTAGTAACAAATTACAAGCGAAGCAGGTAACATTATCCCGCCATTGTAATCACATGCTTGTAACAAAGTGATGTTTGGAAACGCAACGTGCAATGACAGCTTAACCTCAAAATATACATCGTTTCGGAATTATAATTATGAATATTTTTGCAAAAATGTTGGAAAGGAACATAATTAAACGATAAATAAGTTCCAGAAAAGGGAGATAATATGTGAACAAAGCTTTTATAAAAAAACAGATATTTATCAGCTGAACCCTTACGAAAAAGAAATTACATTATAGAGGTTAGACCCAAAATGTATATGTATAAATGAAGATCGCTGCCGGCTGTTACCGCCATGTTACTAGTCTGACAGGGAACGGTTGCAAACAAGCCTACCTAGTAAACTACGGCGATTATGCCGTTACCTGCTAGGAGACTGAGATACAAGTAACAATTCCTCTGATAACATGTGATCATTCAGGAACCTTTCAGGATGGTAACAGGTTAGCTGGGTACTCTACGAGTCTACTTACGGAACTAATTCAAGAGTAGCGGATATGGAAGAGAGTTTAGTGAAAGTCATAAAGGTCTGGTTATACAATGTGATGAACTATTTTTACTGGATGTATATAACGTTTCAATAGTATTTAAAATCCGAGGCGATATAACATACACTGGCGCGCAGGTTATAAACTCTATATTAGAGTTCTGGAAAATGTAAATTCGAGCAGTTGCAAAATCTGTTAAAGCAATTTAACAACGAAAAAAATTATTTTTGATATTATTATTATTGCACTTATTTATTACACACTTAAAAACTTATTGTCATTTACACATATAAACGGATTTTTATACGGTTTAAAAAATCTTAATCGCTGAGGAACGGAACCCTACAATAAACACTATCTAACCATGAATCTAACAGCACGCCGCGTCGCAGACTCTAACCAATAAATTGAGCTATCGAACGCTTTTGGTCTTTCGTCTAAAAATCTTGGCTAAGCGTTACAGTCAGAGGATAAATATATGTGTCTCAACTTATAAGTAATTTTTCGGTTTCGTAAATTTTATGGATAGGCGATTTAAAAAAATGTCAATCGAAAATATTTACTTGATCTCTTATAAACTGAAATATTTTTCAATCAAACAAAAGACTCCATAAAGGTACCGGCCGATGGGAACAATTTTTTGCAAAATTATAATTTTGCAATATATATATATATATATATATGGTGCGTCGAAAATATTTGAAAGACTATTTTCTCGAAAACAACGGATAAGCGAATCATCTTTGTCAAATTAATACTCATAAAATGAGCTTATGTAGATGACAAAAATCATGAACCGAAACTAAAATTTCCAATTGGCGGTCTCTAAATTTGTTTCCAGAAAGATTCTGTTCAAATCTGTAACAAAATGGAAAAAATAACTGTGCTCAAAAGGATTTACTAACCTCTATTTCAACAACACAACTACCCCTATAACTATCGATCTTCACATATTGTAAAGAAAACATACACACTTGCACAAGAGCGAAGTATTTTCCGAATCGTTTCGAATTTTACGGAACTCCGTTCTCTACCCGGTAAGAAGGCTTGAATAGAATAGGATTGAAAATTTCAATTCATGTTAATACCTGATTTTCCCTTCGTTCTCTCAAACCAGAAACAGTAATTAGGAAGAAGCAACTGCTATACGTTTCAATACAGTTTGAAAAATATAATTTTCTACCTATCTAATAACAAAAGCAGTAAAAGGACAATTTACTGACGATTATTAAAGAATTTATTATTACTATATGTATGTATAAGTATATTAATTAATTAAATAATTATTTAATTAATTATTCAAGTTAACTAATGTTTTCAGAATACATAAATTCTTTTTGGTATACAAATCCTATTTCATTCAATTCAGTTATACCATTTAGAATTGAGTATAATACGTTTCATATAAAATCAATTCAGATTTCTTGAATTGAAGTCACACCATCTCTCCGCAATGTAAACTTGAATTCACTGTAATAGACCCTTCCTAACTTGAATTCAAAAACCGGTAATTCAGAAAATTCAATGTACACATTTCGCGAATGAATCAAACTGAATTGAACACACTTCATATCTAACCTTCTTTTTGGAATAGGAAAGAGAGTCATTAACACTATGTGAATAGACGGGAATTACATTTCTGAGCCACTTATTACTTTCTTGAACATTGAAGCCTGAAGGGAAAATCAGGTATGTATTAAAAATAATAGGATTATCTCTACTTTCACGCTGAAATCTTAAATTTTTAATTCTATTCTATTCAAGCCTTCTTACCCGGTAGTTCACATAATGCAGTGCTCCCTACTGGAAAAGCCTACATAGTAAACTACATGGGAACCTATGTGGGAACCCATATGGGATCATTTTTTGAATTCCTGTCTCATATTACGATGTGAGATAGTATGGGAAATATTTTGTGGGTTTCCACATGGGTTCTTATATAAATACCGTTATGAAAACCTATGAATTGTTCCTACATGAAATCCTACATGGGATTAGAACTTTTTTTAAATGAAATATGTTTTGGAAGTCTTGTGTGCATAGTCGGCAATCTTAAAAACCCCCCAAAATACTGCATAGCCGTAGATTTCATAGAAAACTACTGCGCACTCCTTAAATATTAATTGCAAACCCATCCATGTATAGGAACCTTCATCAAACCCCATGATTAAAACCGATATAGATTCGCATCATTCCTATCTCAGATCGTTATTTGAGATAGGAATTCAAAAAAGGATCCCATATGGGTTCCTACATAGGTTCCAATGTAGTTATAGAACTTTTTTATTTCAAGCTCACTTTAAAAACTACGGAACTTTTTTATAATAACACCTGAATAATTTTACAGTTCATCTGGAATGTTTTGGAAATTAAATAAAACTCTGTTCAGTTATCGCTTATATCCGCTGCTTTTGAATTAGTTCCATAAACTTTATAAAACTTATTTTTCCGTGTACTTTCCCACGTATGTTAGTATCCCTCCACGAAAGACCTCATTGAACCTGATAGAAAAAAAAATCTATGAGAAATAATGTGGTCTTTGTCACCTAAATTCCAGAGTAAAACTGATAGATTTGTCTAATTTTAGCAGGTTCAGTAAGGAATTCCTAATAGTTAGTGAGATCTGAAAAATTAGTTTTAATTTTCCAGATAGAACCCAGCTCTATTTGAGTCTGGAAATCCAAATAGGTTCTGTTCATGTAAAAGCCTCATAGAAACCAAAAGACTTGGGTAGTTAGTGAGATCTGGAAAATTAATTTTGGAATTCCAGACAGAAACCAGCACTTTTCAGTTTGGAAATCACAACTGGTTACACAGTTATGTAAAATCCCAACAGAAACCACTTCATTTTGCAATGGGAAATCCAGATTGGTTACAGATATGTAAATTCCTCTTAGAAACCAGCAGATATTCTATCTGGCAAATTTTTTCCTAACAGGCAGCCAGATTGAAACTCTTTGAGCCTTATAGATCCTCATACAAATTCTATCAGGTTCAATGAGGTATTTCGTGGAGGGATCCGCGACGTCGTTTCCGAAATAGGTTTCCGTCCTAGGTTCCGACGTAGTTTCTGCCGTAGTTTCCAGCAGAATGTTCCCGGAACGTGTAAAATGTCCGCCGCTTGGAAACGTTCCAGGAACGTTCCACTGGGAAGTGAGGGGAACCTTCCATTATTATTATTTTTAACAACAATTATCTCGTAAACGGTAAGAGATAGGTAACAATGGATGTCATTTCTGAGTTTTTACACCGATTTTGACCTATCACTGACGGTTGACGCGATATTTATTGACATAATGTTTCCAAGCGGCGGACATTTTACACATTCCGGGAACATTCTGTGCTATTAGCAAACTATTATGTAAGATTATTGAAAATTTCGCGGCTGTAGACTATACGTCGTTCACTATCCCAATTTCTGACGTAGTTTACGACTTCGTGCCCGACGTAAGTTCAGACGTAGTTTCCGACGTAGTTTCCCACGTAGTATCTGATGTAGTTTACAACCTAAAAACCTAAAAACTAAAAGACTAAAAAATTATATCTAAATAAATTTGTATTCCGTTTATTCATTGTTATATAAAAATAAAATAATTATAGAATCTCTTATTTGACACATCTTATGTTTATTTTAAGGCCATGTAATAATTACACGATTCCTATCTTACCGACATTTTTCCGCAACAACTCACGTTCACAGGAATTGAGATATCGCGAGTTAAAAAATTGGGGAATTAAATGAAAGGCACACTAATGAACGTGTGTATGGTCCTATATTTCTGGAAATACCAAAAAAAAAGGCAAAACATTTTTAAAAAATAATTTGTTTTCTACTTTTCTTGCTAATTCCAAAATTTAGGACGATACAAACAATTCTTAGTGTTAGTGCCTTTCCTTTAATTTCTCAAATTTTCAACTCGATATGTCATTTCGTGTGAACGTAGAACTTGGTAGAACGTAAGTGTGGCGAAAATTTTAAATTTTTCGGTAAAGTAGTAGGTGGTAGTATAACCTGCATTAGTTCACAAAAATCACATTAAGGGCAGCACCAACCGAACCAGACGGACCCTCTGTAAACCAGACTACAGACCAAGGAGAAAAGACCGTAGAAACGTAGAGCTCTGACCACAAAAGCCTCTCAGTGACCTCACATATAATTTTATCTCTTTTTAACCCACGCAAGTAAAATAAGAAAAGTATATAGTTTTGAAAAAAACATCACCAGGGTGACAAAATGACTACTGCGCCATAGTTTATGTTCTCAAAGTTGTCAATAAGATTGTTATGTTTTCAAGAAAAGAACAGCTGATTCAACGCACCGGCAAAAGTGGAGTTGGACGTCGATCATTTTTGAATCTTTTGGTCACCGAATTTCATGGTACCAAATCTAGAGGTAACTGCATTTATTGATTGAATTTCCAGAAATAAAATACCCATTGCAGTAATAAAAAGAATGACACCACATTTCGAAACATAACCTCTCAATCTTATGTTAACGTTATTGATTAAATGTTGCTATTTTAAACAATAAAGTTTGACCTTTTTAATTCTACGACGGAAGTCAGAAGCTCTTTAGACAAATTTCTAGTTTATTCTTGGGAGACAAATAATTAGGATAAGAGATAAGTGAATATAAAAGCAAATTTAAGAAAGAAAATTTATTTTTTGTACACAAATGTGGGTATTGTTACATCAGTTTTTTTTCATTTTTATATCTATTTGTTTTAAGTTATTGACTTTATTTTCAGACGCAAAGGAACAAGTTTTGGCAAATCTAGCAAACTTTTCCTACGACCCAGTCAACTACGATTATTTAAGAGAGCTGAAGGTGATACAACTTTTTTTGGAAACTCTTTCCGAAAATAACAAAACTCTTGTAAGATTTGCGATTGGAGGCCTTTGCAATTTATGTTCTGGTGAGTTTCATATTTTTAGGCGGTTTTAAGCTACAACCTGGAGGTTTTTCGTGAAATAATAGTTGTTCACCAGTGTCATATGTAGACAAATACTGGGGCGCTGGGAAAAGTCTGCCTCCTATATAGGTTGAGAGGGGAAGGGAGAAAATTACCATTTATTACTATCAACAATTGTTTTTCAACTTAAAAACTTTATTTTGCAGATCCGGAGAACAGAGAATACGTTTTACGAAACCAAGGAATCCCATTGGTCTCTTCCCTTCTTTCTTCTCCTGACGAAGAAACAGTTTTATCAGTAATCACAACTCTTCTGTTCCTGATAACTCCGTCAACAAAACCGGAAATAGTCTCGCCCCAAATAATCAGCTGTATGATCAGTTTCTCCAGGATTGAAAACTCTCGAATTCGCAACCTCGCTTCAATTTTTCTAACCGATCATTGTAATTCCGAAGAAGTTGAAAGAGTCCGGAAGACTTCTCAGCAAAGTCTGAAATCCATTCCTTTTCCTCATGAATAAAAATACCTCCAGCAAGAAGATAGAAATCATTTCCAGCATGAAGGCCAAAACACTCCGCACTCTTTTCAAATCGGTAAAAAAATATTGCACAATTCCTCCAGACGTTGAAACAAGCCAGAAGAGTATTGTTTCAAATATCAAACCTGGAAGTCGAGTTTCGATACTCCGAGTAATCACGAAAGAAGATGTCCACGCTTTTGCTCAATTGACTAATGATTACAATCCGATTCATGTCAATTCGGAAAGAAACATTGCTCACGGTGCTTTCCTTAATGGATTATTATCCGGAATTCTTGGAACAAAATTACCAGGACCTGGGACACTTGTCGTTGATCAAGTCTTAAGGTTCCCGAAACCTTGTTTTGTCGGCGACACTGTCGAACTTTCGGTGGAAATAGTGTCAGTGAGAAAAATAATTAAATGCAAATACAAGTGTGTCGCGAATGCAGACAGAGTGGTTTTGGAAGGTGAAGCAAAATTAATTAAAAACGAGGGTATAACCCAGAAGATTATGACTACAAACTAAAATTGCCAATAACTTTATACTCAAAAATTGCCAAAGACTTTAAATTCTAAAAAGGCCAATGACTTTAGACACTAAAATGTAAATGAAAGTATTTATCATGTAAGATTTTGGGAATCGGTATTTAATATTTCGATAGAAAGTGATGAATTTTTCGGATGTTTATACTTAATGTAAGACTAAATATTTCAAAGTAGGTCATAAGCGAATTAAATAGGGTGAATGTGCAGAATTCTGCAGTCTTAGCAGTTTGCCGTAATCAATTATTAAATTGCGCCATCAATAACTTGCCAGTGGGCCGCAAAAAAGTCAGACGTTTCGCATTTACATCACGATTCGACGAGAGTCAAGTAAGTCTTTTATATTTAAATCACTTCAAAAACTCGAATTATTTGTAATAATAATTTTCGAATTAATTCATTCCCATTTTTCCACATTGAAGTTCCTGTGTTTCCCCTCGCTTTTCGCGTGTCACGGTGTGCCTCGACTGACTTCAACCCAAAAGGGCTTGCATATGCCGGTTTTTTTCTGAATATACTTCTGGGATGCCCCACGATCATTTTGAGCCAAAAAAGAAAAAAATCGCTTGGACCCTTTTTGAGAAAATTCTTTTTTTTATTTTTTTGAAGAGGTTAATCAACATATTTTAATGAAAATAAGTTAAACGTGGAATTTCATTGGCTCAAACCATTCAGTTTGGCATCCAGAAAAGGGCTACATGTGCTGAACATCTTACGAGAACTGAAACCCTTCAATATTTTTAAAAAATGGTGAAAAAAGTGGGGAAAAATCAGTTTTTTGAAAATTGCCTTATTGCAGTTCATCCTATGTCCCAAAGACTTTGAGAAGAATTAAAGTGCTTGATATTTTTTGCAAAATAAAAGCAAAATCGAATGTTCTATCTCTGAAAGTTTGGGAGTTATGTTCCTAAGTAGTCCATTTTAGTCGAATAATTTGAATGAAACAAAAAAAAAATATAATTTTTGGGAAATAACTTATTCCTTATGCATATCTCGTAAAAATTGCCGAATATTTAATTAGAGAAGACTTAATTTTGAGTAGATGTAAAAAAAATATTGCTCTAGCTCTAATAGAACCAAAATTATGACCTTTTAAATATGACCCTTTATTATGGAATTTTGTTTAACATCAATTTTTAAATAAAATTTCTCGTTTTTCAAAAGAACTCCTTTCCTCAGCGTTTTAGGTGAAAGTTGCCAGTAAGTTATTTGAAAAAGACTTAATTTTTAGTAGATCTAAAAAAACAATGCTCTAGCTGTAATAGAACCAAAATTATGGCCTTCTGAATATGGCCCTTCTTATGAAATTGTGTTCAATATCAATTTTTTAAATAAATATTTATCGTTTTCCAAAAGAACTCATTTCCCGAGAAATTCAGGAGAAAGTTGCCACCAGATAGGTTAAGGAGGACCTAATTTTTAGCAAATAATTTTGTAATTTTTTTAAAAAAATTTCGTTTCTGGAGGATGAGACATGGAAAAATGTTGTTATCATATTGTGTATCTTATGCTTGAATTAAATGAAGACTTAATTCATTTAATTATGAACTGAAAACTTTTATTAACGATATTATGAAAACATGATTGTGAGCTTAAGATGAGTGAAGGCTATTATATTCACACAATGCACGTTGTAGCCTGATTGCGTAGTCTGTATGATTCTTAGAGACTTTATATTTTGTCCAGACGGCTTTAAAATCTGAGTGAACAGACTCCATCATGTCCAATGCGCAAGAACTTATTTATTTTTAAAAACGAGATATTTTATTTTAAAAATTGATAAGATTTTGATTTTGTATTTAATTTGTTAAAAAAATTATGATTAACATAATTTCATTACAAAATGATCATATTCAGAAGGCCATAATTTCGCTGCGATTAGAGCTAGAGCATTATTTTTCTTAGATTTGCTAAAAATCAGGTCCTCCTTAATCTATCTGGTGGCAACTTTCTCCTGAATTGCTCGGGAAATGAGTTCTTTTGGAAAACGTTAAATTTTATTTAAAAAATTGATATTGAACAAAATTTCATAAAAAAGTGCCATATTAAGGCCATAATTTTGTTTCTCTTACAGATAGAGCATTGTTTTTTTTAGATCTACTCAAAATTAAGTCTTTTTTAAATAAATTACTGCTAAATTTCATCTAAAACGCTGAGGGAATGAGTTCTTTTGAAAAACGAGAAATTTTATTTATAAAATTGATGTTAAACAACATTTCATAAAAAAGGGTCAGATTCAAAAAGCCATAATTTTGGTTCTATTAGAGCTAGAGCAATGTTTTTTTTAGATCTACTCGAAATTGAGTCTTCTTTAATTAATTATTCGACAATTTTTACCAGATATGCATAGAGAATAAGTTATATACCCAAAACTATATATATATATTTTTTTTTTCATTCAAATTATTCGCTTAAAATCGACTTCCTAGGACCACAACTCCCAAACTTTCAGAGATAGAACATTCGATTTTTTTCATTTTGCAGAAAATTTCAAGCACTTTAATTCTTGTTAAGGTGTTTGGGACATAGGATGATCTGGAATAAGGCAATTTTCAAAAAACTGATTTTTTCCCACTTTTTTCACCATTTTTAAAAAATATTGAAGAGTTTTATTTCTCGTAAGATGTTCAGCACCTGTAGCCCTTTTTTGGATGCCAAACTGAATGATTTGAGCCAATGAAATTCCACGTTTAACTTATTTTCACTAAAATATGTTGACTAACCTCTTCAAAAAAAAAAGAGTTTTCTGAAAAAGGGCCCAAGCGATTTTTTTCTTTTTGGGCTCAAAATGATCGTGGGGCATCCCAGAAGTATATTCAGAAAAACACCGGCATATGCAAGCCCTTTTGGGTTGAAGTCAGTCGAGGCACACCGTGGTGTTTCTTAATTGGCTTGCAAATTTTCCTATTATGTCAATGTGACAGTTTATTAGTATCATTGATTTTTAAGTTATTAACTTTGCACTTTAGATTAAAATGGGTGAATTTTGAAAAGCGCTATGCATAATTTAAAAATAATCAATTTTTAACGACTTAGTTACAAGATCTTCATTTAAGAATACTTCAATTTCATTATTTTTGAAAGCTTCCAATTAGAATTCATATCATTTTCAACCTTTTTAGAATGCATAGACTTTGAAGGTTCACAATTTATCATTCTTCAATTCTGAACGGTAAACAGACAGGGAATTTTTGTTTTATACAGATATATCATTTCTAGTTTAGAAAAATCTGTTCAACTACTTTGAATGTCACTTTATACTACACGATATAATAGATACCTATTAATAATTTTCATAATCTTTAAAACTGCTATAATTCCAATTAAAAATTACAGTCTTCAATGTGCAATTCTAAAATAGTTTAAGTTTTGAGGCCTTGAACCTAAAATTGTTCAGCTTCAAAAGCTTAAATTCGAAAACATTTGTTTTAAGTTTCTTAACTTATAAACGCTCAATCAGGAACGTTAAAAATTTCTAAATGTATACTTTTGTTATGTCATTGTTGTTGACTAGATACAAATAATTTTAAATATACAGTTTTTAATGCTTTTTTAGATTTATTATATTTTACGGGCATTATATTTGAACTCGTTCAATTTTGGCGGCTTCAAATTTCAAATTGCACATCGTTGTAAGCTTCTGCTTCAAAATTGTACAATTTTGAATGCTTTATTTTTAAATAGTGTCTACTTTTGAAGTCCTTTTATGAATTGCCTTATATACGAGGCATTATTTCTCAACTTTCCCAAGCTAAAAATCGATCGGATACAAACTTGGGTGAGAGATCGGGGAAAAATGTCAAAAATAAATGTGACTTTCTTTAAATATAGGGTTTTTTTTTACTGAAAAGAAAGCTTTGTTTTTTCCTTTTGATAACTTCGGGATAAAAAATGGACATATTATTATGAATCTTTTAATATTATTCAGTTAAAAACATTATGTTGTCAATACAGTTTCGAATACAGTTTCTTTATTTTTTTTTATTATTATTATTTTTACAAATGAATAATAATATTTATATTTTTTTAACCTGAAAGTATTTAAAGGAATAAACAAAAGCTTAGTTAGTTAGCAACAGCAAAATATTTTTTAAAAACCGAAAATTCGAAAAAAGTCTAATTTATTTTTGATTTTCTTTTTTAAAGGTGAAATGTTTTTTTCTAACATTGCTTATGACTAACGGAAAGGTAACAAAAAACGCTACCGAAACTTTAGTGGAAAACAATTTTTTGTTAGAATTAACAGTGTTATAAATCTACAAAATGGATAGTAGTTGAGAAATAATGCCCCATACATTGAAGGCTTCCTAATTTTTTATTTAACAATATTTAAAAAATTTTCATTTTCAATACTTTAAATTTAGAAGAGTTCTAATGCTTCAAATGCTTTGATTTTCTAGTTGAGTATTCAATACTTAAGACTTAAGTTGAAACACTTTTCAGGTTTGAAAGTTTTAATTTTTTAATTTTAATGAACTACCAATAAGAAAGTCCTCCCACGCGTAGCGTGCGAATCATAATTCCTAAAGTCGGGGCCAAAAGTCGAGGCCCCTCACTTCTTTTGATTGCAACTCGCTCAAAAAAGTCTCTGAATTGTTTAATAAAAAGCATCTGAAAGCTCAGTCTTCCGAATTCAGTTTTACAGCTTTGTGATGAGAGTGCAGTACAATAATTAAAATTATGATAAAATCATTGTTACGGAAGAAATATCATTTCGAATATTTTTGTCTTTAATCAGTGTTGGCACGAGGGCGGCACAGCGGGACAAGTCGTAGAAAAAGTACCCTTTCGCTGACAATAGTAACTCTTTTGTCCCATCTGTTCAGGGGAGTCGGCTTGCATCTGGTATTTTTAAATAACTCCCCGTAAAAAGTAAATCATTGAATATTTCAGAATTTTGAAAAATGCATTGCATTAAAGAATGTTGAAAGAATGTCTGTGAATTTTGTCGGATTTTTCCCAACGTGGACCGCTTTCTGACAACAGGTGAAAGTCGACGCTTGAAAAAACAGGCCGAAAACCCCTGTTTTTTGGGGTGTTTTGCCCTCTAACTATTGACAAAAATTTTCAGGATAAAAGTGATCATATATAGTTGAATCCGGAAGACTTTAAGCTTTCAGATGCTTTTTATTAAACAGTTCAGAGGTTTTCTTTAGCGAGTTGCAATCGAAAGAAGTGAGGGGCCTTGATTTTTGGCCACGACTTTAGTACTCTATAAATATAAAGTATGATCCTTATTGTTATTACTTTCGTTTTTTCAAAAAAGTAGTATTTCATACAATAATGGTATCTTCTGAATTTTTAAAATTATTTTATTCTATAAGTTATGTTTAATGGAGAATACATTTAAATTCAAATTAACACCCACATTATGAAACGAATTAAAAAAATAGAAACTATTTATATTTTTAGTAATACATATATTAAAAATTGTTTGTTCCAGTACACATTTAAAGATGCGTGCCATTATATCAATAGTATTTTTGTGCATTATTTTTGCAAGTGCACTAGAAAATAAGCAAACGATGGAAAAAAATCCTACAAAAGAAACGAAGAAGTCACATCTACCAATTGGCTGTTACTGTGGAGTTTTTATGAGTGGTCAATTCAAAAAGAGAAGCAAGGAACAGCCAAAAGGAAATCCGGTCTTTCTTCGCGAACATTCAGAAACTTGCCCTTGTAATCCTGCTGGAAACAAAATTTGTATCAACAAATGCCTAGACATTGTAAGTACTTAAATTTGTAATTTATATTAATATCAGTTACTTCTTAATGATTTTTTTAATATTCGCATTGTTGAATTCGAGGTTTTCCAAATTCCAGTGGATTAAAACTAAATTCCCTTCAGATTTATAATTTGACACTTTTTGAGTTTCAACTTTATCACTGATTTGATGTACTTTAGATTTAGTTAATAATTAAAGTTTGAATGATATTTTAATTAAATTTTTAATTAACATGTATATTTCTATTGTTACTTCCCTTTTTCCAGTAATAATTGTTTGATTTTCAGAATAAATTATTAACAAACTGTTCAAGAAAATAATTCCTGATTTTTTAAAATGAGATTAATTTTTAAGACTTTTAACCTTTAAAGATTTTAGATATAAAATTGGTAATTTTAAATAGATTCTAATTTCGAATTCAAATTTGGAAACTCTCTGAATTTCATTTTTCCAAAATTAAAGTACATTAAAATTTTCGTACTTTTCAATTGCATTTATCTTTGGAAGAGTTGAATATAAATTGGAGAAATTTTTAAAGCATTGAAATTTCAAAAGTATCTTAAAGATTTCAGATTTTAAGTCTGTTACGTTTGAAAGGTTTTCAAATGTCAAATTGTCTTTGAATTATGAAACTTTCAAAATTGGATGTCTTAAAAAAATATCTACTTTCATGAAAAAAAATATCTACTTCCATGTCTTTAGAATTCTAAATCGCAATTTTAAGTTTGGATGACTTTGAATGTGAAATTTAAATTTTGATGATTTTGGAATAAGAAGACTTTAAAATGGGGTAGTTGCATGAATTTGAGATAATATATTTTCTAAATACTGTATAAAATTCTAGTAGTACATAAAAACATTGTAATAGTATGTTTAATATTAATATTACTAACATTGCATTTCTGAGAAAAATTACTTAAATTCCAGCTAATCCTGGTTGACTTGCTTGGAATTCTGATTAGCGGGGAATTATTTATGCTGATCTCATTTTCCTGCACAAAATCAAAAAGGATACTTTTTAAAGATAACAATTTTATTAACATATTCGAAAAAACTTTTTTTCAGTAATTACATTCAGTTTTTAATGTCCTTTTAATTTCACAGGGATATGGGGAATATTTAAAAATATGAAACCACCCTATTGAAAGCATTCACATTCAGTTGCCTTTAAAATCTAATGGTTTCCAAATTCAGTTTCTTTCATATGAGTGTGTTTTTACTCGTACAATCATTCTCAAACTCAAATTCTTTAATCTCGAAAGTTTGCGATGCATTTTTAATTTGAATGCTTTAAAACTGTAATCAATTTTTTCTTATATATTCTCCTATTAATCTCCCTATTTTTTCCAGTTAGTAAAACACTTGCCAAACAGTCAAGCAATCCTTTGCGGATCCATGGACCGAGACTGTGTTAAGGAACGCGTAAGTTTTAAAGCAAAACGGCTATTTATTTTGCATCCATAAAATTAAAATTCTGCAACAAACATCCTCTTCTTTCCAGGCATACCTCTTCATAAAAAATTGCAAGGACGTATGGATCAACTCTAACTTATCACCTGGTAGAGAATATTGTTGTAAAGACGGCAACCCTTACAAATGTCCACCTTAAAGTTAAATTTTACCTCCTTAAAATAAGATCATCTTAGAACTAAGTGACGTATAATCCATTTGTAATATTTATTACCACTTGCATGCAATAAACACCGTCTTTTCTAAAATTCTCCCTTCTTTTCAAACATCCCGCCCGCGTTTATAATTAGAACCAAGTCTCGACTCGCTCAGCTTAGCGGAGGAATCGTGCTCGTGGTCCAAGATTAATGCCTGAGAAAATCTATATTTAGATTCTGTGTCAGAAAAATGAATTTTCCCATTTTCACGACAAGGACGTTGTTACGTGTCTCTCAAGTTCTCTTCCACAAAAGCCCTTTTCTTCGTTGATCTTAAAAACTCAAAATTAACATTTTCAAAGCTAATGCAAAACCGATATCGGGTCAAGTTCAGGTATAACCTCAATAATCAAGGGTACTTCTCGATTATTTTAAGTCGTCGATTAGTTGGCAAAGCCTTTGATACTAAACGCGTGTGTCTTTAAAATTAAGTTCAGCTAAAATTTAACTTGTGCAAAATTTACTTGTATTCCAATTCTTTAAAAATCCTCTGATAATTCCGTTTAAAAACTCTTTTCAAATAAACAGTGAATGATATCAAAATAAACAATTTCCAAAGTTTTTGTAATAGCTACAGAAAGTGCAAGTGATGTATAAAAACTGGATTTAGTTTCATTTATGGAAAATGTGCGCGCGACTTCTGGCATGTCCTTTGTGTTCTCAACCTGGTTTCCTGACTCTAGATGCTCTCCGAACTGGTCTTGTTAGCGTAGCAACTCGACCACTCGTGTGTCCAGTTTGCAATGAAGTTTTATTGGGAATTGACAAACTCACAATCCACTTATTTGGCCATACTATTAACCAAAATAACACAAACTTGACCCAGGAATCTAATGTTGAAACTACCAACAACGTTCAAATCCTTCACAACATTCAGACAATTCCTTTCCAAACATGGAGCTTACTCAAAACTCAGAATATAAAAATTCCCCAGGTTGAAGAAATCCAGGAAAAAATTCCTACGATAAGACAGGAACGAGAATCCTTCCCTCGAAAGGAAAACAAGATCCGGGCGAATATTCAAATTCCTTCTGAAAATCAGGAACAGAAACAAGGTCGACTGATTTTCCTACAAAATTTGTCTTCTGACCAGATTTTTCCTACGAATCTGGGACAGAATGAAATTGGAACCAGGAATTTGAATGGTGGGTTTCGGGAAAGTCACGAGAATGTAATTTCCCAACAGAAAAATCAGGAGAGGCAAATGAAACCCTCGGAATCGAATTCGATTCAGAATAATTCGAATCTGATTCAAAAAGATTCGAATCTGATTGAAAATAGACCTTTGATTCACCAGAATGAAAAATCTGTTTCTAATTTGCAAGTAGGGTCGAACCAGAATTCTTGGATTCAGAGTAATTCTCTGATGATTGATCAGGGGAGTTTAGTAGTAAGGGAACCTTCTAGACAGTTGGAAGCTACACAGGTTTCAAATTTGTCAATTAATGGAAATGCTGAAAAAAGTTCTTTTCTCGCGAAGCCTCCTGGATTGACGAATTCAAAAAATGGGAGTGAGTTCCCAAATCAAGAGAATGAGACTGGACTGAAGAATTCCCCAGCTGAGAATGATGAAAGTAAGAAAAAAAGTCCAAATGAGATTCTTCCTCATTTGAAAGCTTTTAGGCTGCTGGCTTCGAAAGAAAAAATGGAAAGGTGCAATATTTGTGGCTATAGGTTCGATGATAGGAAGATCTTGATTCTGCACAAACAACTGGTCCATATGATTGCAGAAAAGGATTTGAATGTCAGGCCGGAAGATTTGTTAAAAAATTACCCTTGTCATTTGTGTTCAAAAGTTTTTAAGATGAGGGGAAGTCTGATGGTGCATATGAGAGTTGCACATACTGGTTTTAATTTAGGTATATTTTTTAGATTTTTTCATTACTAAATTATTTATATTTCTTGCTTTTATTCTTATATTTTGATGTAGGTTCTTTAACAAAAGATTTTGAATTGCCACCAAGCAATGCAAATGGTTACAACTGTCCAACTTGTGGAAAGAATTTTAAGAAGGTACTGATCTGGGTTCTCAAATAATCTAAGAAATTAACGAGCATTCTGATTGTAATAAAAATATTTGCAGGAACAGCATGTGACACAGCATTTAAAAACCCACGAGGGAAAACAATGGGAGTGTGATGTCTGCAGTAAAATGTTTACAACCAAGTATTTTCTAAAAAAACATAAAAGACTTCATTCTGGTGAGATGCCTTACAAATGTAACATTTGTGACAAAACTTTCACCTTCCAACAATCATATCACAAACATAGATTGTACCACAAAGATGATAAACCACATACTTGTACCACTTGTGGAAGATCTTTCAAAGAACTTTCGACTCTGCATAATCATGAAAGGATACACACAGGGGAAAAGCCTTTCGCTTGTGAAACTTGCGGTACATTTAATTAATTTTCAAATAAAAGATTTGAGAAGTTCCTTTTAACAAAATTTAAAATCGTCTTGTGAATGTAGAAGCTGAGAGTAACTAAAGCGTATTAGATTTTTTTTGTGTTTGTTTACAGTTACTAACACAATAACTTGGAGTACCTTTAGAAAATGTTCTAATACTGATGACAAAAGAGTGATGCATGAGTAACATTTGTAAAATCCAAAGAGAGTGGTGAGTTTTTCGTAAAACTGTTTAGAAACTTAAATACCTTCTAAAGGATTAATTTTGAGATTAAGTTTCTACAATATTTTGAAAATAAAAGAGTTTTAAAAGAAATTTTTTTTTTCAACAGGAAAATGTTTTCGACAACGAGTTTCTTATTTGGTGCATCGAAGGATACATACTGGAGTGATGCCTTATAAATGCACAGTTTGTGAAAAAAGCTTCAGATACAAGGTCAGTTTTTTCCATTATTAAAAACTGAGTTGATTTAAACATTATTTTTTTAATTTATAATTTTGAAAGGTATGAAATATATAAGCACATACGTCAATTTTTCAGAAAAAATGAGCACATTTTCTATTTAAAAACTGTTTTAAAGTTTGCTTATCGTAGTAAAAAATATAAAAATGGAATTAAAAAATGAGTATCTAATAATTCAAATCAAGACAAATTAGGTTAATGAAGTTTTAACTTTTTTAGGTAAGCCAAAGAACTCACAAATGTCAAGTATCTCAACCTGATACTTCAACACAAAATTCAGAAACTATAATCCAAAGATTACTTCAAAATTCGGAACCGAAAGAAACCAAAACTTTTGAAGTGCAACCACATCACATTGATACTGATTGCAGCGAAGGAAATAAATTCATATTGTTGGTAAATACAGAAGGTCAGCATATTCTAACCAGAGAGTCTGACGTTAAAAATGCAGAATCAGTGAATGAAAAACCCAATGCAGAACCTGCAGAAGTTCAAAATTCAGAAAAAGAGAAGCAGAATATTTGGATACAGGAGGCGAATAATATAAGTTTCAAGGATTCAATGGACGTTTCTACAAAGGAACAGACTGACAATGCAAAATTGCACTTGGAGGATCCTCACGATTTTTTTTCCATGGTTATGTCACCACTGGAGAATGATTTATCCAGTCCTTCAGCAGAAATGGAACATTTAAGGCTCTCGAGTCCAGTTGAGAGAGAAAATGGAAATGAGACTACGAAAATTTTTTCACCGAGTCGAGATAGTTTAGAAATTATAGGGTTGGGAGGTAGTAATGTGGCAAGGTTTGAGGAAAATCATATAGGTGGGTCCTTGCGAACTATAGATGAGTCTCTAAATGAACTAATTTATGGAATTAATCGAGACTAGTGGGTGGCATATATAATTTAAATGTTGGTGTTGATTATTAATCAATGTTTGTAAGTAAGAGAGCTCTGCGTCTATAAATATTTTTTTGATTGTTACCCAAACTTTTTTTTATTATTCGCTTTTCACTGTTTTCAGACATTCAAGCAAATTATTATGAAACTAGCATAATATGCAGGTGTAACATTGCTCTACCACTTAATGTAATAAAATCAAATAATTAGGATAAAAAACAAAGAATAATAAGATGTATTGCACTATTTATTAATATTCTATTTAATCGCCTACGGAAAAAAATGATTCGTCGGGTCAATTAGTTTCGTAATACAATTTACTACAAACGACATTTATTTATTTATACGACATTTTTATTTCAGTACTTGTATTTAGAATATTTTTCCTATTAAGTAAAGTTTTTGGTCCAACTACTTTCTCATTTGTTTTTAGTTTTAAAAATTTCGATATTTTGGGTCCTCGTTTTTAAATTTTAACCTGTTTTTAAGGGCCGTTTAAAAATGACGTAAATCCAGTGTAGGGGAGATCAGTACAAATGGTACAAATATATGAGTGAAAAATATACTATGCGGCTTTACACGTGGGGGGGTGGCTCTGTAACTGTATTGAATCTGCTCAATTATTTTTCTGCGGCGTAACGCAAAGGTGAATCTGTCAAAGATAATCTTTGAATCTGTGTTTACTTCCGAAGAATTTTTAGTAAATGCTATCTGCTGGAAAATATTTCAACTAATAAAAACATGCGTGAGGACTGAGGAGTATACCAAATTATAGCTAAACTGTTTTAAGGTTATGTTCACTATGTTTGTCGGGATCGGGTTTCAAAATGGTTTCAATAAATCTAAACAATATTCGTTTCTTCTCTCTTAAATTAAATTAATTAAATGAAAAGTAGAATTATAAATTAACAATGAATAAAACAGGATCAACCTCTCAGTCAAGCTCACAATCAAGTGACAAAGAAAATAAAAATTCTCCTGAAGAATGGCCTGGATTTAAAACAAAACACTCTGGAGGTACTTAATTTTTTTTATTTTGTCGCTGTAGTTTTCGCCATTTTGCACTAATTTTATTCTAATTTCGAATTAAAAATTTCTTTAAACAAGCTTATTCTTAACTTAAGCTGTTTTGTAAACTTTTTAAAAGGGTATTGTCCAAATCGTGGTCCAAATATTTAGTAAAATAACCTTAAAAATAGCCACATTTTTATTTTATTTTGTATACGAACAAGAATTTATCTCTTTTAGTATGTCTACGATTTATGGAATTTCTTTATATATGATTTTAACATTGATTTATTTGCAATTTTTAATATAATAAATTGTGATATCGATTACTTAATTTAGAAATAGTGAACATTAATATTTTCCTTATAGATTTAATAAAGAAAACCGGAAATTTGAATTTCAGAGCTATATTTTAGTACCTCTACGATTCATAGAATTTATTTGATTTTAACATTGAATTGTTTTCATTTATACAGGGTGTCTACCCTACCAGGAAAATCTGGAATTGTCAGAACATTTTTGTGTACCTGGAAAAACCTGGAAATGTCGGGGAATTTTTTCTAGAGCGTGCTTATTTTTTTTTTATTGCAGTATAAAATTGAATTACAATGATTCTTCATTTTCAAAAGTATTTATATTACTGTATTTAACTATTTTGTTGAAAATTGTTTTGTTTTTTTGGTTTTGTTTGAAATTAATTTTATTAACTGAAAATTTAGCCATGCCAGTTGAGTATTTCAACATGTTAGTTAAAAATTAATCTCTTCGGTTAAAAATGATCTTTTTTAGTTGAAAATTCGTCTTTTATGGTAGAAATTATTCGTTTTGTTTGAAAATTCAATTATTCTAGTTAAAGATTCATTTTAATCGAAAATTTATGTTTTTGGTTTAAAATTCAACTATTCCAGTTGAATGTTTATAATTCTAGTTGCAAATTCCTTACTTTGTTGGAAAATGTAACTTTTTTTGCAAATTGGTTGTTTTTTTTGTTATAAAAAAGAATTTTTCTACCTGAAAATGTAACTATCCCAATTGAATATTTCCTCATTTTAGTTGAAAATTCATCTCTTTGCTTAAACATTTCTTTTTAACTGAAAATTCAACTTTCAATTTTTGGTTGACAATTTATTTTTTTTTTAGTTGAAAAATTCATGTTCTTTGTTGAAAATTCGTCGCTTTGGTATAAATTCAAGTATTAAGTATTATTAAATTTAATTCTTCCATTTTTTGTTGGAAATTGACCTGTTTAGTTCATAATATTCAGCTATTTAGTGGAAAATTATTCTTTTTTAGTTGAAAATTCCAATATTTTGTTGAAAAATCGTCTTTTTGGTAGAAAATTGATCCTCTTTTTTGAAAATTAAAAAAAAAAGAAACTACTAAAGATAATCGAACTCGAAAGTTCATTGCCTCACTACCCGATTCGGGTAGTGTTTCTAGGTGGATATTTACTACCAATGTGGGCCCACCACACCATATCTATCAAAATGCATCTTTTTAGTTAACAATAAAACTACTTCATTGAAAGTTAAACTCTTTTGTTAGAAATTCATCTTTTTTATTTAAAAATTATTTATTCCAGTTGAAGATTCAGCATCTTAGTCGAAAATTCATCACTTTGGTTGAAATTTTTTTTTATGAATTTCTTTAACTGAAAGTTAACTTGGTTAAAAATTGATCTTTTTTTAGTTGAAAACTCACCTATTTGGTTGAGATTTCATGTATTTTTTTGAAAAATCGTCTTTTTTTTCTTGCAAAATTAATCTTCTTGGTTGAAAATTCCACTACTTGGTTAAAAATTCATCTATCTTGTTGAAAATACAATATTTTTACTTTAAAAAATTACGAAGTTGACGCGGTTCAAATCGTATTTAATATAGTACCCGCATTCATTTTACCTAAATATGCACTGAATTGTAATTATAAGAAGTTAAATAAAAGTTTGTTTGAATTACTATACAAATTCATGGACTTTAGAGACAACTTTAGGAAATGATTGATTATTTTTTTGATATTATTTAATTATTTAATTGATCGATGGTACTAATATATTTAAGAATATCTTCTAATATAATTTGTCAAAGCTTTCTAAATTAAGTATATTAATTGAATCCCTAGAAACTCAAAAAAACATTATTTATAATAAGCTCGCGAAACTGTATACATATTCCGAGCCGATTGTTTTAAAAAATGTGAAATATTTGAATGGCACCGTACTATGAAAAAGTATACCTGGAAAAAACTTGAGATATCTGGAAAAAACCTGGAATTGTCAGGGAATTTTTTTTCAGGATTTGAATAGACTTAGATTAAACTAGATTTGAATAGTTATAAAAATAATAAATTGTTATATCGGATACTTAATTTAAAAATAGTAAACATTAATATTTCCTTAGATTTAATAAAGAGAACAGGAAATTTGAATTGCAGAGCTACTTGAAAAAGTAGTGCCTCTTCTTATAATGGAACTCCATCGTCTTGAACCCTACTTTGAAAGTACTGTTGGATTTCCTAAAATCCGGGTGCTCAACATGCCTAATGTGAAACTGCGTCAAGTTGAATTACTCGGCATTATAAGAAAAATTACGTCCAGAAGCAGACTTGATCTGATGAGTAAGAATCCTTTTTTCGAATATTTATCAAACTGAATGTTGATGAAAACGCTCCTTTCGATTTGGAAAAATTTGAAATAATTCTAAATAATCCAAACTATTAATCTTTGGATTCTAGAGATTGTATTTATTTTCCCAGGGTTGAATAAATAAATATATCTTTAAATAAACCGAAAAAAATGCATCGCAATGTCAGGCCTCGGACTCACTTTAGAGATCAAGAATAGTGTAAATAGTGTCACAAAATTTAAAAATAATGTCAAAATAGTGTCATAAAAATTGTCAAGTATTAAAAATGAACCTCAATGTTTATTTATAATGTTATTCTTTAGTCTAGAAATGATCAAAATTCCTATTTATTTACCGCAAGCTTCAGTCTTTCCCATTGTTCTTATTTTTACACTTGAATTCGAACTTAATTATTATTATACAGTTAAGCCATTTCCCTTTCGGGGTAGGCGTGACTTGCTCGGTGAGGAAAGGAGCAATGTGAAGTAGGGGGTATAGATTTTTTAGATTGATCTAGAATTCTCGTGTTGTTTATTTAAATGACATGTTCGTTCCGCAACACTACTCCGACCCAGGTTGCTGATCAATCTCTAGCGATCACCCCAAGTGAAGAGCCTCACAAAATTGTTATGTGTGGTTCCCCACTTGGGCCCATTAGTATCCAAGGTCTTGGTTTCAGGCGTCATTCACTCTATTGTCACTCTGTTTACAAACTATTTGTCGCCACACTTTTCTGTCCTGGCATACTACTCTAGCTTCCTTCACGTCCATTCTATGGCTTCTTATGTCTCTTCGGATTCATGTCTCATTCACAGATTCTAACCATTCTTTCGGCGGTCTACCTCTGGGTATTCTGCCATTTACTTTACCTTTATACGCTTGTTTGCTCAGTCGTCCATCTTTCAATTAATAGAATCTAATAAGAAAATCCAAGCATTTTTGGTTCAAAGTTCATTCTTTTCGGTTAAAAAGTCTACTATTAAATTTTTGGTAAAGAATTCATTCCTTCGGTTCAAAATCGAATAATTTGTATGAAAATTAAACAATTTTGTTAAACTCATACTTCTTGGTTGAGAATTCAACTATTTTGTTGGATTTTTTTGTTGAAAATTCACATTTTCGGATTGAAAAATAGACTGGTTATTAGAAATTTCGTTTTTTTCGGCTCAAAAATTCAACAATTAGGTAAAAAATTTAATTGTTTGGTTGAAAATTGATGTATTTTGTTAAAAATGTGTCTTTTTGGTATAAAATAATTTGTTTGTTTGTTAAAAATGCAACTGTTTGGTTGAAAATTAAACTGCTTTAGTTGAGGATTAGATATATAAAAATATAGATAAAAATAATCCTGGAATAATTTGAACAACCTAACAAATTCTTAAGATTGAGCCAAAGTTTCATAAAATATTAATATTAATTGAAGTATGTTGTTTAAAATTGGTCTTTGTTGGTTAAATCCAATTGCTTTTTATTTTAAATTAAAGTATTTTTTTATTGAAACATCAGTTGTTACATTTTTCGTTCTTTTTTTGTTGGAAATGCGTCCCTTTTGGTTCAATTCAACCGTTTCTGATTTAAAATGAAAATATTTTCTTGTTTAAAATATCAACTATGATATTTTTTGTTGAGAATTCATCTTTTTTGGTTAAAAATTCAATTACTTGTTTGACCTACTTTGTTAATTCATAAGAAACAGTCTAACGTTATTTTTTGATGGGGGGTATCGAATTTTACTGACCCTAACAAAGGGTGGACATATTATTTTAGCCAATTAAAGAAGTTCAAAAATACTTTTTTAGAAAAAATAAAGAAATAGTGGCATTAGCGGAGATTGACTTTAGGGTCATTTTTTCAAAATAGTAGCAACATAGTGTCATCGCTCGAAAAAAAAGTCAAATAGTGTCAATAGTGTGGTGAGTCCGTGACCTACAATATCCTCCACATTTATGATAATAATAATTATTCAGAAAATAAACGGTAGAAAAATTATAGTAAGCTATTTTTTTAAATTTTATAGTCGACGATGGCACTGGAAAGATTCAAGTATTATTTCAATTTTCGCAAATGGGTGAAATGAAAGAGGAACGGAAACTCATCGACGCGAAATTCCAGAGATTTGAAAAAATCGCTGTGATACAAAAACGCGGCCCAGAACACATGCAAGTTAGTACATTGAATCTTCACCTTCTATGAATGTCTAATTGAAAAATCTAAAATTCTAACAGTAAAAAATCGATTTCAGGATTTGGAGAGAAGATGGAAGCAGGAAACTAAAAATGGAACCCTTGGCATGAGTTTTAAAGTTTTCGAACATGTCCACGTTATTGGCACTATACACGTGGACTTTGGAAACCACAATTTAAACAAAAGGAGTCTTTGTCTCAATACTGCTAAATTTGTAAAACCTGTAATCCACGCTAAAAGGATTTATCATCTAAGCGAGGATGAATACAACGAAAAACTACAAAGTTGGATTTCAGGAGTCGTCAGAGAAAGATATCAAAAAGTTTAAACGTAAGTGATGGAGTGTAAATAATTTTTATTTTTGTAAATAAAGCTGCTCGCCACAGTAAAAGGCCAAAAAATTATTTCTGGCTTCATCTTCTCAAAAAATACACCAATTTAATATTTCGTGCAATTTTCAAAACGAAGTTAAAAACAAAAGTTCCAACTGAAAACGCAGTTAGAACGCTTTACGATGAACAAGTGTCACACTTTCAAAGTATCTGAATTTGAATTCATTGAAATTCAAAAACCTTAAATTTGAACATTTGAAACATGAAAGCCTTCCGAATAAAAAAGGTTCAAATCGAACTAAAATAAATGGTAGGAAACTGAATAATTAAAGCAATTTTCAAGTTTCTAAATTTAAACGTGTCAAAACCTTCAATCTCGAAAAGGAATAAAATGTCAAATTTAGAAAACAAAACGTTCTATTGATATAATCATAAATAAAAAACAAAAATTGTATACTAAAAACGACAGTATGTCAACCCTGTAAAGTAGAGAAGTAAGGGTTTCAACGAAAATCCGTAGTAAAACAATTTTATGCAGGAAAACTCATTTAAGGGGGGATCGTGAATTGTCACCACCCCCTTTAGAATCCACCTTACCAAGCAAGACCGGCAAGGGGGTGAGGAGTATGACTATAATGAGCAAGAATACGAGACAAAGATTGAATGCGGATTCCGATATAGGACATTTTTTGAGATATTAATTTTTTAATAATAATATTGATTTTTTCCTTAATTTAACCAATTTTTTATAAGGTATATTGCGGGCAAATTGAATCTAAAACTTTCAAAATCATTATCTCAAAATAAATAACAGTAATAATAATAAAATAAATAACTCTCTCATAAAATTACAAAGAGTGGCATGGAATTTCGAAAAGTCCACAAAAAGTCATGATTCACAATCAGTCGCAAATTCATATTATATATTATAAAATTATTCAGATTTCACAGCCAAAAATGCTCTCGAAACAGGCGAAATAGTGTGATTTTTCACGAAAATAGGGGAATAAATTCTTTTAAATAAAGTAGTTGAGTTTTTAATTTAAAAAGTCGAATGGTTTATTAGAAAACAGTTGACTTTCAAAAACAAAATATTAATTTTCAGTCAAATATTTGAATTAAAAATAGATAATAATTTTCCACAAAACCAAATAGTTGAGAATTTTCAACAAAAAAGATAATTTTCAACGAAAAAAGATGTATTTACAACCAAATAGTTGAATGTTCAACAAAACAGTTTCGAACAAAAAGGTTGAATTTCCAAACCAAAAATACAGTCAAATCTGGATTTAGTGTCGGTTTTGGGGCTGGCGGTAACCATAAATCGAGAGTCTCGGAACTGTCAATTCTCGGAAACACTAAATCCAGATTCGATCTATTAATTCAGTTCGAATTTAAGCGAAAAAACGAGAAAAAGGGGAAGGAGTGAGAAGACGCTAATTGAATTTGAAAAAAGTCGATTTTAAATGTTTTCGTTTTAAAAATGTCCTACAGTTAAGGTTTGCAATTAGAAAAAAATAAAAGTTCGAATACGGATTTACGAAATTCGAAATTGTTCAATTTCAAACGTTATTAACTAACAATGTTCTCAGAATAAAGCTTTCATGAGAAATTCTTTAATTTTTAATGTTCTCAATTAAAATGGTACAATTTTGTCTTGCTTGAATTTCAATTTTAAAAGTTTAGTTGTGATTAAAATTGAAACTAAGTGTAGCGAACTTGTGAGGAAAAAGTCGATTACTCGCATTTTTTCAAAAAAAGTCGCATTACCGAGCCCTGATAATTACTTCGCGATTGTGGCCACAGGAACGGGGACGTGGAAAAGACTTAAAAAACATGTAAACCAAAATGGTCGGTAACGGTAATTTTTTGGACCGTTACCCACAGCATACTTTGTTCCCTAAAATTAGGTTCGGAATAGTAAAAGCAGAATTATTTTGTAGTAATTCTTTATTTACTATAAAACTATGCACTGTGCCTTCAACAAATAACTGAGAGAAACTCTCAAGTGTCCAAAAGAGGATACTTTACGTGGATGTAGCGACGTCGAACAAGAAATGGGAAATAAAATACACGGTACGGCCGAGACGACGCTGCATGTAGTCTATTTAAAAAATCTCGGACGTACGCCTTAAAAAAAGGTTTCATTTTAAAACGAAAGACCGATTCTTCATGGTGCGTTGATTCCCTATTGTTACATGTATCGACCTCGATACTCTACAGAATAGTGGGTATTTGAATTAATTTAAATCTCGGCACGGATACCGCCTAATACTGCAGCCACAGTTCGAAGCCCGCGGCAGATTTTTTCAGTGCTACGTTCATCATGTATTCATTCCGCAAGAATGTTGCTCATCGATCGTCGACAACTGATCCCCAAAGGCGAGAAGAGCCTGATACAAAGTCAGTACCCGATAAGGATTTACAAAAGTTACATTCGAAGCTTAACTGTTAACGCTATATACTCTTATAAATTCATGCAAAAAGGCCACTATACCTATATACTGCTCCGATCGTAATGGATACAAATCTTGAACATTTACACAATAAAGGATCGCTACAAGTTTCTCTAGTTTCCCTCTGTAAGGCTCTTTACGTACGCAGTGTTATAAAAAAAGTAATCTTCGATACTTTTTCCCTACCTTAGCGGTATCACCGAAACATTCTAAAATAGGATCATACACTCTCGAAATTCAAAGAAATAAGATACGTTCGAACGAAGCTGTATTATTTACACAGTATTTACAGCTCAAATCGGCACGACCTCTGCGAGAAGCATTTCTCTGATTGACACTTTGATTCCAAGTCTGAAATTGATACACAGAAACTTCATAAGACATCGATGATAATTTAATAAATTCAGAGAAACCGTTTCGCCAGAGCGCAGATCTGAGAATGAGAAAAAATCGTCTTAGACTCTGTCACGTAACGCACGGAAAAAAACTCTGGCGGCACGAAGCACAGGCTAAATACGAGATTGTTGGGCAGCTCTGAGGTTTATATATAAGCTATTTTGGATTTTCGAATATGATTGATAAATTTTGAGAGCCGATGAGCTGCCACGCACGCCAACAAGTCTTATGATTTTCTCTTACAGATTTAGGTTGATATAAAATGCGACGCTTCATTTGGAACGCAGATCCGCTGGCGAACGCCAGTCACATTAAACTCTAAAATACGCTAGCTTCATTCGTGTGTATTCACATTAACGTTTAATAATATTAATAATAATAATAATAATAGCGATTCTAGCAATAATCAACTCATAGCGGAGATGGCCTTTTTCGAGGAGAGTGGCTATCATTCACAGTATTCCCCTCCCCACATTCTTAATTTTAAATCGCAATAGTTTTTTCGATAAGAGCCTATCTTATTTTCAACAAGTTATATGGGTAATATTAACATAACAGCCAGCCAGCAGCGCGAACATTATTTATCTCTTATTTCTCATTTCCCGTCACATCAAAAGGCTTGTCTAATATTACAGTAGCCAATCGATCAACAACGTTTTGCCATCTCATTCCCATAAATTCATTACATAGAGGAAGAATAGCTACATCGAAACGAAGGTAGAAACTAGACAGATTTTACTATTTTTTATCTAAAACTGTCAGTCAACTACTCTAGACACATACAAGCAACTGAAGCACGCCGAGAGTGAGAAAGTTGAAAACTGATAATTGGGATACCTTTATGTTAGAAGAATCGCGCTCGGAGTATATGTCTAAAATGACCACTCTGGCGTTGTTAGTCGTTGAAACTAGCCACTTTGGCGTGGGTCGTCTAAACTAACTTACCCTTTGCTTTTTGAGTTGGCTCCTCCTTTCAGTATGCATACGCGGCGCAAAATGTCAAATCAAACAGCAGATAGGTTTAGTATATTATTTAGAATTATTTTTAATTTGCTTGAATTCCTTTGCATTCTTTTGAATTGCATGGAATCCTTTTTAAACTCTTTCAAGTTCTTTGAATTCGTCTAAATTCCTCTAAATTCCTTGCATTATTCAGAAGAATCCAAGGAAGTTAAAAGAACTCAATAGAATTTGAAAGAAATTAAAAGCATTTAAAAATATGCATAAGAATTAAATGTAAATTCGAAGGAGTTCAAGCGAAATAAAAATAATTCGAGATAATATACTAAACCAAAAATAAATAATTAATACACCTGTCTGCTGTTTACTGCATATGTGTATTGTGTACTAAAATGCGGGGCCAACTCAAAAAACAGAGTGGTTAGTATAGACGACCAACATCAGTGGTCGTTTTAGACGTACACTCCGAGAGAAATTTTTTTAACACGGAGGTATCGATTAATTCCTAGTTCATTTCACAATAAAATGGTGCGAATTTCCTGTTCGAAAGAATAAAACTCCAAGTATCTCTACGTTTATAAAACTACCACCTGAAAAAGGAAAAATATCGAATCTCTCGCGAGCTTAATTACCAGAATGATTTCATTACTATTATTATTATTATTGTTATTTGCCAGGTTTTGTCACTGCCTTTTGGAATGCCGAGGTATGGACAAATAATCGCAAAACGTGGTTTGCTCGACTGTCCAATGAGAAAGAAAGATATGAGTAATAGGTGTCAAGAGTTTTCGCGCATGATTTGCCTCCGATGCTGATCTATTTAGATTCTCTTCTCGCTGGTTAACGAGTCGGAAGACGTTTGCGTAGAAGGTGTTTCTCCTGTTTTTGTTTTGATCCGGTGATCTTTTGCTCCTGGTGCTGCGCTTTTGCAAGACGAAAACTAACTTCCAATAGTAGTGCAGTAAAGGAGCAGACGAATCGGAAGGTCGTGAGGTAGGGACTAGCAGTTGTTGGGATCAGGTGGTGTGACGAGGTATTCGTCGGCACGTTTATGATCTGAGAGTGCTCGCATCGTGTACGAATCCTGAGGCAATTCGCTTTTCCTTCGCAGCAGTGGTTTCGATTTATTCGTGATGGTCATTTTCTTTACCTGGAATTTAGAAAAACAACCAAAAAAGCTAGATTATTATCTACAATTATTAACGGTTTGTCTTTCAGAGGGTGATCACTAAAACCATTGTAAAACTACGGCCCTTTCCGGGTCAGTCCAATTTTTTTATTTGAGATTTCACGACTGAGAGTTAATAATTTCAAGTTTTTCAATTCATATTAAAAAGGATTTGAATTTAAACAATACAATAATTACATTTCAATTTCAACAATTTCCATCTCAAGCGTTCATGATTAAGTGGATGGACTTAGGGCTTTCAAAACCACAAAACGGAAATAATCACATTTCGATAAATTAAAAGTGAAGCATTGAAAATTAATCAAATATTGCGGCATTCTATTTGAATTTTTTCAATTTTTAGAATGGAAGTAATATTGTAAAATCTCGAAATAATTAATCAATCCAAAATTATTAAATTTCAAACTAGCAGGCCCAAATATTGTTGGAATAAATTAAAAAGCTTTAAAAATACGAAAATCTCTTGATGAAGAACATTTTAAATTTAACAGTTTCAAAATGGAAGCCATTTAATATTTATTTTAGAGCCTTTACTATTGTATAATTTTAAAATAGAGGACATAAAAATTAAACGATTTTAAAGTTAAGGCAATAAAAATTCGACATACTCTTAGTAAAGTATTGAAAATTGCTTAACTTTCAGGAATTCAATTAGAAATTGTTCAAGTTTGGATGATTTAATTTAAAATATTGTCCAAATTTCGGATATTTGAATTGGAAATCATACGTTTTGGAACAATCTAAATGTAATATAGTTCAAATGCCTACTAGTGTTTCCAATTAAAAATAAAATTACGGAATAATGAAGTGTTTGATTGAAAATTGTTACAATTCAAACGCCATCAATTTCCAATGGTTATAAAGTTTCTATGGAACGATTTGTGAATTAGGCTTTTAACATTAAATACTTCTACATTTTAAAAAGTTCGAAATTTAACATTTCAAACTCAAGTCTTCCAAACATATTGAGTAATTTAAACACGAAAATGCTTGAAACTGTACAACTTAAATTTGGAATCATCGTTTAAGGTAGACGTTCCGATAATCGTGACATATATTGAAATTATAACCAAGTTTCAGGATTATTCGGACCGTCACGATTACTCGGACATTTACCTTAATAGAGAACAGATTTCTCATGAAAAAAAATACAAAAATACAAAAATGATTTATTTAAAGAATTTTATTCTTGAATAAACATTTTTTCTTATCGCTTCTTACCATTTAAAAAAAATGATGGGCTTTTAATTAATTACAGCTTATTTTCTCGGAAGAAAGATTCTGTACAACTTGACTTCGTCCAATTTTTGAAATTTTTATTTTAATGATTTCTTGAGCCATTAAATAATTTTGTTCTAAAACTTGGATTAGGTCAAGTTGTAGAGAATCTTTTTCCCGAGACAATAAGCTATCATTCATTAAAATCGTACATTATTATTATTATTCTACCGTGAAGCTAAGTAACTCGATCAACTCTAGCCTCGTTATACTACAGGGGATCAGGGAATTTAGATGGAAGCAATAAAAAAAATTCGGCAAAAAATATAATTTTTTACATTTAAATTATTTTGGAATGTTTCAAATTTTTTTCATGAAAACTAATGTTTTCTCTTTTGAACGATACCATAAATAATAATACTGTTGCAATTCTTGAACCTAAAATTATTTATTCTTTTGACTTGCTTTTTTGTGTCCGCAATGCATACACATACATACCCACAGGCAAGTCAAATAAAAGCTTGTAAAATTTACTTTAAGTTCATGTTTGTTTAAAATAAGTACATTTAAGATTATAATGTCTTGCATTTTACAATAAATATTACTAATAATAGAACTGTATTTTTCACTGTATAACATAAAATTCCACCTCAAATATTTCGTTTTCGATGAAGATTTATTTTTATTATGCAATAAATGGTTCAAACTTCACAAAACAACCGTAAAAACACTTTTATGCACAAATTAAAATACGCCTTTTAAATTCTACCTACTCTTTCTAGTTCTGATTTTTGGCATCAGACAACATATGCCAGTTTAACCATTCCCAATAGAATGTATAAATTAATACTTTCAACATTTAAACTAATATTAACACTACAAAAATATTTTCAGTTAGAAGCATTTTATGCAATGTATCGGCCTACAAACTGTAAAAAAACGAATTTAAAACCTTACTGAGTCAGAAAAAGTTAATATTTAGACAGTTAAATTGAATACAACAGGATTTAAAAGTACAAATTACAAAACCTCCAATTAAATTTCAATGTTACTTAAATCAAGAAGCTTTGACTCTGATAAACTCGATATTTGAAATCATTCGAAAATAAAATCTTTCAAGCTTTAAAGTTACGTATCTTCGTGTCAAAAAACATTTAGAGTCAAGAGCTTATTGATTATTATAAAGAAAACGAAAATTAGAATTACTATAAAAGTAATAAACAAACCTCTTGAGCCTTTGCTTCTATCTTTTCTAAAGTCAGCGGAGCTTGGTCGTTTTCACCATCTTCATCCGGCGGTGGACTATCTACTTGCTGCGTCGCCGAATAAGGTTGATTTTGTGCCCCCTTGATAGTCAAATTATAATTCGGATGCCTCATAGCCAAAGCTTCCACCTTGGTCCACGCTTCGTCCCTCTCCTTCAGAAGTTTCTTCTCCTTCTGACGATCCTTTCAAAGAAAGGCAATCATATTTTAACTGTCTTCTCACAATGCTTCAAATCAAAACGGGGTGGTCACTCAAACTTCAAAAAAAAAATCCAGGCTATTTACCGGTTTTCCCGGTTAACTTTTAAAAGTTTAAAGCGTATATTTTAATCATTATTCAATACTAATTGCTTTATTATGAAAATTTTAAAAAGAATTACACTATTTATAACTTCAAGGTCAAATATATAATGTAAATTATTGTAAAAGTGATTTCAGGGTACACAACTCCCAAAGCTCGAAACATACGGGGATTTTTCAAAAAAATAGCAGAATAATTAGGGAATAAATTCTTTTCAATAAAATTATTCTATATACCATATTCCTAATATTTCAAGTCAAAATATGGTGCATTTTCAACAAAAGAGTTGAGTTTTCCACAAAAATTTAATTTTCAACCAAACAGTTGCATTTACAAACAAATAGTTGAACTTTCAAGCAACCGAGACAAATTTTCAACAAAACAATTGAATTTTCGACCAAAACTATTACTTTTTAGGAAAATAGTTGAGTTTTCAACAGAATAATTACATTTTCAACCAAATGGTAGAATGTTTAACCATAAGAGATGAATTCTGAACCAAAAATATGATAGTAGACTTTTCAATTAAAAATAATTAACTTTCAACAACAAACAAATGACTTTTTAACAAAATAATAAGTTTTCAACCAAATAGTTGAATTTTTAACCACAAGAGATGAATTCTGATCCCAAAATATAATAGTAGTAATATAATAGTAGACTTTTCAATGACAAAGAATTCACTTTAAAAAAAAATTACTTTTCTACGAAAAGATTAGTTTTTAATCAAAAAGGACCAATTTTCTATTTTAAAAAAACACGAAAGTTCAACACAACAGTTGAATGTTCGACCAAAAACCGGAAAGGATGAACTCTTTACCAAAATTTTAATAGTAGACTTTTCAATTTAAAAGAATTAACTTTCATCCAAAAATATTTGGATTTTCTTATTAGGTTCTATTAATTCAGTTCTGAAAAAAAGGAATTCTTTAAAAAAGAGGAGAATAGGGGAGAGTGTTCAGTCTGTGAATAAATGAACTGCACGGAAAATTCTTTGCAAGGAAGCAACTGGTGTTATTTCTGAATATAAATTGCGACGGTTCGCAAGGAAAGGGCCCATTTTGTCGATTATCGTTCAGGAGATATTAGAGTTTTTGTGATTCAGGATCTAAAATAAAGATTTTGGGTTTTCCAAAATGACCGGAAGTGGATAAGTGGATAAGTGTTGATAAGTGGATTTTATACTTGAAGGCAAAATATATAACACGTGAGCTTATGGCACTCTCCAACTTCAAATCATTTTTTCTCCAAAAGCGGATTATTATGTAAAATATCTAAAAAGGAAGTTTTCGTTCTCAAATATAAAAGGAACTTTAGTATTTGAACGATTCATCAACAAAAAGCTTTACATTCTTAGATACACAGTATAAAAGCATCATTCAGTTTTGAAAGAAACATTAATTTTTAAATCTTCAATATAAAATGATGTTTGATATTTTAACGGAGATGGTTGGTTATACTGAGCACAATTTATTCCAAACACATTTTTATTGAAGTGTAATACGATATTTATTGCAAAAGTAAAAATAAATCTGAAAAATTCCCGGCTATTTCCCAGTGCCAAAAATTCCAGGTTAATTCATGTTTTTTCCGGTCAGTGACCACCCCACAAAATACAAAAGAAAATCCAACCACTTACCTGGCAGTATTGTTGTGAGCATTCGTCAAACACTTTTTGATTCATCTCCATGAACAGCTTCAACGCGTTGTAAATAAGTCCGTGTATTGTTTTGTTCCAATGATTTCTCGAATTCCTGTACAACGCTGGGTACATAATCGGTAAAATTACAGAATAATTGTCCGATATCAGCGACATTATGTACTCGTTGTTCCAATAGTAGAGAGCTCTCTCAGCCACCTAAAAACAAAACATAAAATAATGTAATATACATTAATTACTTTTAAATAAGTTAATTATGATTTTTAGGATCTTCATACTTAACTACTGATTAAATTCCAATTTGTTTAAATACCTGGAAATGTGGGGATGATACACATTTGGCCAATTGCCTGAAGAGTGGGTCCATGACCTTTTGAAATTCGGCTGGTTCTATGACGTCTAAGATCTCTTCGAGTTCGTTGAGGAACATCACTTCCTTCGGAGAGTGAGTCTTTGGCCAAAACTTCAAGAGATTTCTGATGACTGGCTCAGTCAAGGATGGATCTTTCTCCAAAAATTGGACTACGCAGTAAGCCAACTGCGGATGATAGACCGACAAAGATTTTGCTTTGTGAAGAGGTAAAAGAACCTTGAGCAAAAATACCTTATGCTCCTCTTTCAAAGGTAACGCAAAGCCGTTGATGATGCTGAAAAATTCGAAATATTTTAGGTACTCGATCACAGCACTTTATACCTTTTTTAAAATTTGCTAATGAACCTTAAATTCAGGGTGCAGATTCAGTCCACGACTTCCAATTTCTAGTTTCTCCAGATTAGATTTTTTAATTTTCTAACATGATTGAAAATAATTAACATTTTAAGGAGGAGGAACCTTAAATTCAGAAGCTTCAAAATTGAACAAATTCATAATAGCAGTTCCTGAAATGAAGCAACTCTCATTTTTTAATATTAAAAATTAATGTATTTTAAATTGAAGCGTTCGAAACTGAATAATTTCAACGTCAGTGTCACTTCGAATAGAAGAGTTAATTTCAAATCAGAACGTTGATAAATGAAAAGTTTCATAATCAGAAATTCAGATGTAAGTTTTAAATTGTTAATCAATTGAAATCTCATAAGCTTAAAACTTACAAATGTTTCATTTGAAGAATCTGAAACTGTAAGCACGTATATGATTTCAAATAGCATGGATAGAGAAAACAACAATTCAAAGTAAAAAGGGTTTAAAATATTATGGACACGAAAAATCGGGTTTCAGAAGAAAATATTTAGCTATACTTTATAGAATTACAACATTATTATTGATGGTATAGTTTTAAAGAGAAAAAATTAAATATTTAAAATATTTTTTTTTTGACCGTACTTCTTTCTTATCTTTGCTGAACAATTTAAACAAAAAGTTATGCGAGTTTTTCAATGTGAGGTTATTTCTCGGGAAATGATTTTCTACAACTTGATCTTATCCAAGTTTTGAAAATAAACATTTTAATGGCTCAAATCATAACAAAAGTAATTTCTTAAAAACAAAATTTTATAAAGAAATAACAATATATGATCAAAATTGTGAAAAATTGGATGAAGTCAAGCTGTAAAGAATCTTTTTCTCGAAAAAATAAACATATTACTCATTAAAATTGCATAATTTCTAAAAATTTGGTAAAAAACGATAAGTGAAAAAAAATTGGTCAAAACTAAATTTTGTATATAAATAATTTTAGCGTGTGTCAATATTCCCAGGAAAAAATAATCTCTTTTCTTTTAAACGATACCATCAATATTAACAATGTTGTTAAACTTTTTTCCCGAAGAACTCTTTTTTAGTGCCGATAATATCTTAAAAGTTACAAATAAAACTATTTTTGAAGTTGATAGTTTTGTCATTTTTAAGGAGGATCATGCGCAATCTATAGATCATAATAATAGCGGGCAAAAAATATGTAAATACTTTCTTATAACATACAAAAAAGAGTTCGGAAGATAACTTATTTCGTGAGAATTCCACAATACTACAAACTAAATATATTACGAATGAATAAGAAATATTTTTTCACTGTCATAAAGTCATAATTATGCACTAAAACATGTCCACAGCAGCTTTTGACTTCCATAAATGCAATTAAATACTATTATGAAAGTTTTCATTGACACGACAAAATCATGATTACGTTTGGCAACTGAACGGAAATTGAAGGCAATCTGACTTATTTTTTGGTGTGTTATCATTTTGGTACCCCTGTTGGCATTTAAAATATTCAATGAGTTGGTTTCCCATCAAATTGATGTCCTTATGCAACGCTGCCAAATTGCACGTCAATTTTCTTCAACAAGTTGATTTATACCACTTGAAAATTAATTATTATATATTAATCGATGGTGAGTTTTCAGTTTATTAATTTTTATGACTTTTAAAAAGAACCTTCTACTCGGCGTCAGTTTTCTGACTAAATATCTTGGATTTTCGAATAGAAATTTCCGGTTTATATGATTTTGCTGGGTTAGGTCCATAAGACACAGTGTTATTTAAAAGCTCATATTTTCTACACAAGGTGGTAAACAATTATTACATTCTGTAGAATGACGCGGAATTAATACAAGTTTAACATATTTCAAGGGCATTACAAAATCTTGAATTTTACTTTTGCATGTTCCTCCTTAATGTTGAAAGAGTTCAAAACTTTTCAATCGTAAAGAGAAGCAAAAAAATTCCAAGATTTTTCCAATTTTATGTCAATAATTTAAAAAGTCTATAATAACACTGCAAACATCCATTTGTCAAATTTTAAATACTCTAAACTTAAAATCGTTGAATATGAATACAATACCATCGGAAATTGTCGGTACGACCAGCGCAAGTACTATTAAAAATCACTGCTGACATTGAAACGTGATTACAAGTTCAAAAAAGGAGCGAGGAACTTAAAAAAAACCGTTGGAAAAATGATTAAATTCCGCATCGAATGAACTCTAATAGAGATATTTTTGACCTTTTGAAGAAAACAGATCACGTGAGAACAGCGGTAATCGTCGACTGAAACTTGACATTTGACACTTGGACATTTTTTGTCGTGGCTCCAGAGCCCGGGAAGATTTTTCAAGTTTTATCAGCTTCAATTAAAGATAAGACTTCAGAGAATGTGTGGTATGAATTTCAGATTTTTGCTACAACTTTTCTAGGTCATGCCACAAGTTGAAGTCGAGGTACAAAATTCGAGAAATTCTTACATTTTTTTAAAAATTTCTGACGTGGTCTATTCTCTTCAAAAGGTCAAAAATATTTCTATTAGAGGTCATTCGACGCGGAATTGAATAAGCTTTTCAACGTTTTTTCTAAGTTTCTCGCTCCTGTTTTGAACGAGTAACCATGTTTCAAAGTCAGCAGCGATTTTTAATAGTACTCGCGTTGGACGTACCGAGAATTTCTGACGGCAGTTTGTAATAAATAATAATGATTATACATATATTAAAATATTAAATATTATTGAGTATACCGTGAAAGTTTTAAAATCGATATATTTAACATGTTGAAATGATAAAATTTGAATGTTTACAGGTTCGCGGCAATATACCTTGAAAGCAGTTTCAAAAAACTCTTATTCAAAAACACGATTTAAAATATTGAATTAGCACTGAGAATTGCGTTTGAAAAATCAAAACTCGTATCTCGAATCTTCCAGGATCAGTTAATACCGGATCTCTTTAACTCTTCCTTGATCTTATCTAATCGATAACACTACAAAAATTCAAAGATACAAGTCGAGCTCATTGATAAGTGATTAATCCAAAAGATAGAAAGATTTAATCAGCGCAAAACTGCTTGTTTCAGAAAAACACAGGCCTTTGACTTTGACTTCTCTCTCCAAATTAATCAAACAAAAAAGCTGAAAGTGGGTCAAGGTCGACGTTATCTTATTTTCAAATTCAAGTCGTTTAAATATACTTGAAGTCACATTACCTTCCAAGAATTTCAAGCAGCTCAGCGATTCCGTTGTGATGCTCCGTCTCGTATATGAACTTGTAGAAAACGTTGTTTATTTGCTTTCGAATATACGCTCTGAGGCCAAGAAACTTTCCATAGATCCTGTGCAGCGTCGTTTTAAGAAAATCTCTCTCCCGTGGGTCTTCGGAGTCAAAGAGTTCCAGGAGCTGCAGAATAAATTTGTGATCGATGTAACGCTTTGCGATTGAAGGCTGAAAGTCCTGAGACTCCAGGAGGTGCAGGAAAAATTCGTAAACCAACTGCAAATGAGGCCATGCTGCTTCTAAAGTTGGTTCGTCCTCTTCTGGATCGAATTCCGCTCCATTGGGATTCGACGAAGGGGGCAGAGTTCGAAAAAGGTTTACTGCAAACTAAACATAAAAAGTTGGAAGAAATTAAACAGAGTGTCTATCAGCCGGATTATTTTTAATTCTCAGTCATTTCACAGGTTTCCCTCGGTCAATTATTCGCTTTTTCTTTGTGGAAATTATATTTCTTTTTGAAACTTTCATGCCCTAACTAAATTTTTTTATTGTTTTGGAGAATTCTCTCGTGCAAGACAGAATTATAATTCTTCTCGAAAATTTCCTCTACGAGTTAGAATTACAATTCTTTTGCAAAATTCCTTGTTCCAGATCTGAATTATAATTTTTTTCGAAAATTCTTCGATCAAATTCAGAATTACATATAATAGATTCGAAAATTTTCCTGTTCCAACTCAAAATTATTATTTTTCTCGAAAATTCACTCTTACAAGTCAGAATTCTACTTCATAATACTTTTTTTTTTCAAATCCAGGTATAACACAGAAATATAATTCTCTTCAAATTCAGAATGACAGATATCTCTTCCAAAATCCCCTGTTCCAAATCATAATTACAGTTTCACGGGTATAATTTTATAGTCAGTACAATTTTTCATAGTACGGAGCCATTCAAGTATTTCGCATTTTTTAACCTAATCGATTCGGAATATGTACTCTAATGTGTATACGATTTCACGAGCTTATTAGAAATAATGTTGTTTTCAGTCCTGGTAAATATCTAAAGATGTAAAAATTACTATTTTTTAATTTGGGAAAGTAACCAGGAAGATAAGGAAGGAAATGAGATTTTTCACGAAAATAGGGAAATATATTCTTTTAAGTAAAAATAATGTGGGTACTATATTGAATTCAGTTTAAAATCGCTTCAATTCCTATTTTTTCAAGTAAAAATATTGCATTTTCAACACGATAGATGAATTTGTATCCAAATCGTTAAATTTTCCACCAAAAAGACGAAATTTCAACAAAATAGATTAAATTTCAACGAGAATAGATAAATATTCAAACAAACATTGAATAGTAAACATATGCTTAGCTAAAACAATTGATATCCAACCTAAGAGATGAATTTTAAGCTAAAAAAATAATGGAACATTCAACTGGATTAGTTGAATTTTAAGTTAAAAACATTAATTTTTTAACCAGAAAGATAAATTTTCATTTAAAAGGATGAATCTTTAACTGTAATAGTTGAATTGACAAAAAAGATTAATTTTCAACTAAAATGATCAATCTTTATCTGGAATAGTTGTATTTTCAACCGAGGAGATTAATTTTTTCCCAAAAATACAAATTTTCAACGACATAGTTGAATTGTCAACTAAAAAAAAAATACATTTTCAACAAAAAATGGAATAGTTCAATCTTCAACCCACAAACTAAATTTTCTACAAAATACTTACATTTTCAACCAAAGTGATATATTTTCAATTAAAATATAAATTCTTCAACTGGAATAGTTGAACTTTTAACCAAAAAGATGAATTTTCAACCAAAAATATAATAATCAAATTTTCAGTTGAAAAAATTGATTTCCAGGTATTGTTTTTCCAGGTACATAAAAATTCTCTGACAATTCCAGGTTTTCCAGGTCAGTAGACACACTGAGTTTTCATATTTTTATTTTAAAACGTAAATCTTTCTCTTTGATTAAAAAAATATATATTTACCATTTCTAATAAATACTAATTTGCAAGTTTGAGTGTACACCGGATTTGAAGTTTACACACTTTAAAGATTTGAAAATATAATACAAATTTCAAACATCACCTATATTATCGCTACTATCGACAATATTCTTTCATTGTTCGTTTCGTGATTAAACAAACTTATAGTAATAAAATATAAAAACACTTTTAATATTTATTTTAGTACAATTAAATTTAAAATCCCAGTCACTGAATCAAATTCTCGGTAATTTTCCAACTTATTCCCCAGTGAAAAAAATTCCCAAACTTTTCTGTTTTCTCGTCTAGTAGACAACCAGTTAAATGAATTTGCTCATCTTTGACCAATTTTAGAAAAATGGCTTTTATTTCAAAGAAGTAGAAAGTTATTTTTAGCTGAATTTGAGCAAGGGATGATTTTCTTAAAAATTCAAAATTCGACATGATTAAATTTTATACACTACTCACCATATTTACTGCTTCTGGATATATAGCTTCGGTGATAACGTTCCTGTTTTCGGTGACATATTCTACCATTTCGTGAAGGGCCCCACGTTTTACTTCCTTCCATTTTAAATCAGAAAGGGGATCAGATTCGAAGTCAAAAAGAACACAACACTGGCGAAGTTTTTGAATAAAAAGTTCTTCCCTCTCGTTACCCTGTTGCGCTTCTGCAAATAAAATCAAAAAATTAGGAATCTATTTATAAAAATTTTTAGAGATCAAAATAAAAAAATTAAAGTTCATATTAATAGAAAATGATTGATCTTCCTTCTGATAAAATTACTAGAGCTGAAATATAAGATACAAAATTTGTAAAGAATATTTTTAAATGAAAACGGAATTTTGATTTTATAAAGATAAAAATATGTCTCAGTATAAGAAAGTTATGCTTGACGCGAATTTGAAATCGATTATTATCTACTGTAGATTGATAAAAATAAAACCATGCCACGTTCAGAGACGATTTATTTACTTCGAGACATTTGAGCCGAATAACTAATGTGCTGCAAGTGAATATTTCTTGCTTAAAAAAAAAAAAAAAAAAAAAAACGTTCCCCAGACAAGATATAAATAAAAATTTACAATTCGATAAATGCATAATTTATTGAAGAAAAAAGTATAAACATTTATTAACAAATTGTTTTCTTATTTGTTTTAAGTTTCCAATTATTTTATCTATACAAATTATTCTCAAATAATTTTACAAGAATTTCCAAATATTTCATGTGATAAAGAATGATATTTTAATATATTTGTTTAGTGCAACTTATGCACATGAATAAATAGTTCCTGAATATTGAAGATCGATCGAATATTGAAGTAATCGAGAAATATAAACCAACTTTCTGTTTACTTAAGAGTTAAAATTTTATAAAAATACATACATTTGACGAGGAGTTGTAAAAAAGATACTGCTAGACATCATTCATTATAAAGACTCCTGGATTATGAAAAGAAGTTGAATGTGATTCATATTCGTGTTTAATAATTCAGAAAGATTGTTTATAAAAGATGAGAGATAATAATGATGAATAATAAATTCGTAAGTCTTGTATGTTTTATGATCAGGATCTATTTTTATCCATTTATTTGCTCATTGTATATTTTACTAGAAATATAAAAGACCTTTGAAAAGGTCGACCTTTTTGCTACAACTTTTCTAGGTCATGCCACAAGTTGAAGTCGAGGTACAAAATTCGAGAAATTCTTACATTTTTTTTAAATTTCTCACGTGGTCTATTCTCTTCAAAAGGTCAAAAATATTTCTATTTAAACAATTCTACAATTAAATTAAACTCATTTCTTTCGCATGCAATTATTATATTTGGAAATGAAGTGTAATAAAATACCATAAAATTAATTTTTACTTTAATAACTTTCATTCGTACACGGCTTCGCATGAGTGCCCTCTCACGATGCAGATTAAATAATCGCGCAACTTTAAACATTTGCATGCAATTTTTGAAAAACAATCGAAAATGGCGGCACATTAATACCTATGTTCAAAACTGCTGCTATCAGACCTTTTTTATTCTGAAAAATGTGACATCAAATCCGGAATTGTCATACAAATTTTTATAAAAATACATAGTAAATGATGTAAAAAAACTATTTTTCGAATTCAGTAATAATAGCTCAGCGAATAAAAATGAAAAACGAAAGGTAGAAACTAATGAAAAAGGCCGATAAAAATTATCAGTATATGCGTCTTAAACTTCGAACCAAGATAGATTTTAAAAATTTCATAAATATTGCACAAAGATCCATATCTTTGACTAAAACGTTTACACGCCAAAAAAAAAAACAAAAATTCAACTACAAAATCTTGAAAAAACAAACAAACAATAATATTAAATTTAAGAGGTTTTTAAAGTACTGAAAGCAATTAAAAAAAAGAAAAAAGACTGAATTTAATGAAAAGGAAAGTTTACGAGGCTATATATTCTATCATTATCAAATTTGTATTGCTTTTATTAATTCTTTCTACATATATTGTATTTAGATTCTCATAAAAATGAAATTGTTTAAAATGTTCATATGGTTTGGATTTTAATATTATAGTACAGATAAAAAAGGTTTACTTATTATTAAAAACGTTACAGCTGCATTAATGTTTATTTGTAATGCGTTCTAAACAGTACAATATAAGTACAACTAACTTGTTTAATAATCAGTCTAACATCTCCTAAATGTGCTATAATATCAAAATCATAATTATTTAACCAGATGAGATTTTTTTTCATTGCAACAATTTATTTTCTAACGATAGTATATATAAGATAAAAGGCATCAATCATAGAGTACGCTCCTATTTTCATTATTTTGTCATTTATTTTTATTTTGTTTTGTTTCAGAGTTTTAATTCAGACATACTCAATACCTTTTACTCAGAAAAATACATATTCAAGTCAATTCTTTTCTAGACAACTGTTTCACACTCAGTAATTGGTTTATTTACCTCATTATCACCTGGAAAATTAGCTAATACAGTATGTTCAGTCTTTTTTATTTTCGTTAATTGCTTCCAGTACTTTAAACATCTCTTCAATTGAACAATATTATATTTTTCACCATTTTGTGGACTAATTCTGCCCTGCTGGAAGTAAAAAGATAGAAATCCTGTCACTATTATTATTCCTTAACTCTAAAATAGAAACGGATAAGAATAAATTATCCCAGGCTATCCCTCGTCTATCTACCATGTGCTTAACGTTCTGAACGTTCAAATGAACGAAATTTTTTACTGATGACTTTGTAAACCAGAAAAAGTGCTAAAATGTTTGTTCATTCATATTGGAAATAATTTATTATTGAAACAGAATTATAAAGCATATTTTAAATTGCAGTTGGAACAATATTTATGTGTAGAATAGAAATGAGGAAAAATATTTCGTTCATTTGAACGTTCGGAACTTAAGGTACATCTATCTACCTGCATATCTTCCTATCACTTTTTTATCTCTCGCCTGTCCAGCTTTATCTATTTCTATATCTGGTTTATTCAGCTCTATTTCTATCTCTTGTCTATCGACCTCTATCTTCCTCTATATCCTTTTCAATAGACTTCTACTCCTTGTTCGTCTGATCCTCACTTTTCCATCCCTAACCATCATTCGCCTATCCCCGTCTACCTTTTTATATTTCCTTCTCAATCCAGATTCAAGTCTATCTCTTTCAATTCCCTTTTTTTCATCCCTGCATATCCTTCACCTATTTCCGTCTATCTGTTTCTATCTCTTAGCCAATATAGTTCAAATACTATCCCTTTCAATCCCGATTTCTCAATCTCTTGCCTATTCCCGTCTATCCTTTACTATCTCTTTGGCAATCTAGATGCATGCCATCTCTTTCAACCTTTATGTTAATTTAATTCTATCCATTTTCTATGTGTATCTATCTTTTTCTATCTCTTAGCCAATACAGTTTTAATACTATCCCTTTGAATCTCCACTTCTCTATCCCTCGCCTATTCTCGTGTGTCCCTTTCTATCAAAATGAACTATGACGCCATAATAACTGTATTTGACAATCGCATCTTATGAAAGCAAAACTCCCGAATTTAAAAAATCGCACCTTATACATCGACAGTCAAGCACCATTAAGAGTTTAAAATATTAAAATTTTACAAATTGAAGAATTAAGGCGTTGAATCGGAAAACAAGTTTATAACTTTCAAAGGCATTTTAGATTGTTTCTTATTTTTATAATAGGTATAATAATTTGTATTCAACGATTCTATTTCAAATTCTATAGGATAAATTTTCAATATTTTTTGAAATATGAAAAAGTGAATTTTGAAAACAGTTCAAACTAAAATGCTTCCTCAATTGAAGAAGCCCAAACTAAGATGCCCTCATTAAGAATGCATTGTTTTCAAAATCCAAAATCAAGCTAAAGAATATTCAGAGAAGGAAATAATTTTTATCGGAATCTGTGAACTTAATTAATTCTTCTTAACTTAATCGCTCTCAGAATCAGGCAGAAAATAAAAATTAGATACCAAATAAAAAATTATTTATATATTGAATTTTTTTAAAAATTACAAAATTACAAACACGCCGATATTGGAGATTAATGACAAAGCTTCCAAGGTGAAAATATATCAAGTTTCAAAGTGACCAATATTACAACGTATTCAAACTAACAAACTTGGTAACTTTTCATAATAAACTAGTTTTAGGGATAGAAAACTTCTAAATGGAAATTTTTCAATTATTAAGACCTTCAGCTTGAAATTGTAATAGATTGAGAGTGTTTGAAACTTAAAACTGTCTCATTCACAAAATTTTCAATCTACAATTATTCATCTTTGAACGTTTTAAATATGGTTATTTCCAAAGTCAGTCGTCAATTTTCCAAAGAATGTACTGTACCGTATAGTTCGTAAAATTCGTATTTCATATACGCCAATAGATTATTTTTTATATTTTGTTTAATAATTTTAATTTAATGTTGAAATTACGTCTAAGTAGACGGATTTCCCACGAATCACAGCTTAGGTATCAGTGATTCTAAAATAATTTTTCTGCGTGCATTTTTTATTGTTTTGTTCAGATCGATGTCA
>CAKNYM010051108.1:120001-163346 GCA_932195095.1 Andricus curvator
TGACATCGATCTGAACAAAACAATAAAAAATGCACGCAGAAAAATTAGTTTAGAATCAGTGATACCTAAGCTGTGGAAAAAGTAAACTACTTTTCCACTAGTGGAAAAACCGAAAAAGTAAACTCACTTCGACCACTGTGACGTCATTCAGTTGAGAATCGACAACTTCGTCGTCTCGAGACGTGCCTCCGAAGTCGCATTTCGATCGCGGGTGTTGGACAAAACAGGTTTTTGTTAAACTTATTAGTGGGAATCTCACAAAAATATCTTTATGGTAATACAGTATTATTAAAGTAATGCAGACTTCTTAAGTACGCATTAACACGGTGACATAACCTCACTTTTTCACAAACGCTCAATTTATGCACTAGAATAAAAAAAAATTTACATTCTTCTATAAAAATGTATCAGTTTAAGAACTCTCTTTCTCTCTCTAGAAGGACTTTAGCATAGTTTAGCATAACCTCTTTATCAAAATTTTGGTTAGAAGCCAATTGCGCATTGACTTAGATACTTGAGAATCCCTGTCAACTTTCATGATACGTGATTCCAATTTGAATGAGTGTTTTCGCGGTTCCAATTTTAAACAATTTTTTCCTCATAAACAAAGCGACGGAAAAAAATTTACAAAGTATTCTGAGTTGAGCTTAAAATTAACTATTAGAAAATTATTTTATCTGTACTTGCTGATTAACCCCATTCAATTATTTCACTATTAATGTTTTCATAGTGGAAATTATACAATTTTTCCCAATTTAAATTTTAAACCAAACAGTTTTTAATGCTTCAAATAAAAATTGCTCAACTTGAAGCGCTTTTAATTTGAAATTGTTTAATTCTCGAAATTTCAATGGACGTCTATTCGATTTTGAATGTCGTGAATTTATAATCGCTGAAGTATTAACAGGCATTCATTTTTTAATTACACGATTATGAACCATTTGAATTTTCCAATCTAAAAATTGTTCTAATTTGAACGCTTTCCATTTCAAATTGTTTCCTGCAATTTGAAAAACAAAATTTTGTAATTTTGGAGGACTAAATTTAAAATTATTTATTTGTCTACGCTTTTAATTTAAAAGTGCGCGTTAAAAAATGGAATATGAAATTACTCAATTCTGATCGTTCTGAAATAATAAAAATTAAAGTAGAAGAAGGCTTTCATTTGCAATTCTACAACTTTCAATTTAATTTTAAAAACAAACAATTCTGAATGTTTCATTTTATAATAATTATTAAACACTTTCAATATTCAAAGTTCTTTTACTTCAAACGATTTTATTAAGGCTTTTAATTTGAAATAAATTTGCAGAATCTGAAAGGGTCTAAATGTATTGAATTTAAAATCTTTAAAATGCAACCTTTTTCTATATTGAAGGCTTCAATATGAAAATCGTTCAACCATTAAGATTTTCAATTCGTGATTTTAGTATTTCAATTCAGGATAAAAATTTCAACTATTAATGGATGAATTTAAAACACTATAGATTTGAAATTATCGAATTAATCAAGTTTAGACCCACAATTATTTAATTTTGAACGCCATGCATTAAAAAATCTTCAACTATTAAGGCCTTAATTTGTAAACTATATTATTTTGAGAAATTTGACTTTGGTACCAAAGCATTATCAATATTTTAATCTGAAAGTATTGGATTTTAATTTCTTTACAAGCTTGAACTAGAAGTTGAAAATTGTACATTTTCAAATTATGAATGTTTCGAATTAAGCAATTAAAAATTAAGAGACTTAAAAATACTAATCCTTAAAAGTTAAATGATTTTACAATTAATCTTTAAAATTCAACGATTTAAAATTAGAAGTGCTTCAAACTGTAAAATTTTCCATTAAAATCGTTGCCATTTTTTAAAATTTCAAAACGAACTCGTATAATCTCAGAATAGTTCATAAAATGATATAAATTTCTATAAAACTAAAAATTAAACAAATTTACGATCAGAAAATAAATTCACTACCATTTTCCGTTTTTCTTTCGGATCTCAACAAAATTCCGGTCAATTTTCATATTAACAATTTGCAAAGATGGAGTCGACCCAGATGCCTAAATCGTTCAAATTAAAAATGTTTCTAGCCAGGGAGGGTCCACATTAAAACATCCTCAAATCCAACATCCATCGAAAGAAGAAATCATTCTAAACTAAAACCATGTAAACAACAATCCCTAAATCCTAAATTCTAATTTCCTTAATCGATCATTACCGATCAGAAGAGGCTGCAAGGGTTGCTGGTAGAACGAGGCAGTGACAGCGGGGTAAAATTTGGTGAAATTTTCCTGGGCAGCATAAGCTGCGAATGCCAGGTCCTGATGAAAACTTGGGCTTTTGGGCAACCCGGTGCCCATAGTGGGAGCCGCATCGCTCACGTGAACCATCACGCCCTTCTCTTAATGCTTATATTTGTGTAATTATATTCGTAATCTATATAATCTAATTATCTCAGTATCAAATTATATCCAACTCTAGTTTTACTTCCTCAGTGTGTCAGCAGGTTCAATGCTCAATCTACTCCCAAGTCGACCGTGCCAAGAATTCCGGGGCGAATCAACAAACGCAGCTTTCCTCCTATCCTTGAACTGATCCATCCACCGATTCGCCCAGTTGGAATCTCCCTTCTCGCAATAAGCACTTTTGCGCAGCAATCTGTTGCTTCGCATCCACCCACAGATTTCAAGAATCAACGAACTCCTTTTTCTGATTCTCGTTCCAGATCAGAAAAACAACCTTTCCAGAAAACAATAAAACAAAACGATCAAGATTTGGTTCAATTTCTTCAAATGAACGGAAGAACAATCTGCGAAATCTAGAATTTATATTTATCAAATCTATTATCAACTTGACTCCACAATCATTATCAGAGTGTCTACCAGACGCATTATTTTTTATTCCCGGTCAATACCCGGTTTTTTTTTCTGTCAATTTTTCATTTTCCCAGTTTGGTTTATATACTTCTGTTTTAAATTTCTGTGTCCTAACTCAGAATTTTAATTCTTTTGGAAAATTCTCTGTTCCAAATCAGAATTCTAATTCTTTTAGAAAATTCCCCGTTCCATCTCCAAATGTGTCAATTTTTCTCGAAAATTGACTGTTCCAAGTCAGAATTATACTTCATTTTTGAATCCAGATATAACTCAGAATTATAATTCTTTTGGAAAATTCCCTGTTGAAAGTCGAAACTATAACCATTCTCTCAGAAAATTCCCTTTTGAAATTCATAAATACAGATATCTTTTCCAAAATACCCTGTTCCAAATTATAATTACAGTTTTTATATTTTTATTCTAAAATATAAATCATTTCCTTTGATTAAAAAAAAAAAAACATATATATTCATAATTCCTGATAAATACTAATTTACGAATGTTAGTGTAATGAAAAAACTGAGAGTAAAAAAATATCAAAACACTTTCATTATTTATTTTCGTACAACCGAAAGAAAAATCCCGGTCACTGAATCAAATTCCTGGTCATTTCCCGGTGAAAAAAATTCCCGGCCTCTTGCCGGTTTCCCGGTCACGTAGACACTCTGATTATAAATAAATGTGGGTTGGGGAATCTCATCAAAGACAATACCAATCTCGATGTTTTTGTTTTGTTTCGTATTAAGTCGGTCCAGCGGGACCGAGATTTCTAAAGATACACATGAGGATAGATTTTGGGCTTTATCTTTGAACTTGGAAAGGTTTAGAAGTTTGTAGATGGGTAGTCAGAGACGCAGTTTGAAATTCTTCCAGGAGTAGAGGACAATGCTCGCGGTTCACGGGACGACTGTTTGGATTGTTTAGTTCACCGAGAAAAGGAGAGGCGAGGGATTAGTTTGATAGCGCGTGCGCGACCTCGTGGAGCAATCGATATTTCTTGTCGTAAAAGGGACGTTCGCTAACCCGATTGATGGGTAGATGATTGAGAAAGGCCCGTGAAACAGAGTCCGATGTGAGTTCATTGAGAAAATCCCTTTTGAAAAGTAGAGATTGAGTTGTCAGAGGGCAGTCTGCCAGGATGACAAGCTGCCCTTGGCAGCAATGCATGAGGATTGAGGAAGGATACATTCAAAGCAATTGGCCTAGGTCTCTAGGTAACAGAATCAAAAGAGCAAGGACCGGCCGGCCGGCCGACCAGCCGCCAGCTGAGGAAGAAGAGCGTGAGATACATTCCGGCGTTCTCAGATCGAAATGCCGATGAAATTGTATAAATAGCGACGAGCCAACCGTATCGGATTTTTTAGAAGTCTTACTTATCGCGAGAGATGAAACACTAAAATAACGATAATGCGCTGGTACACTGATCTAGAATCGTAACTATCTTTTCAATTTGAGCACCTGAATTTCAAATTTCAATGATACGACTGGTAAAATCGAAGATGTATTGTTTTGGATTCTTCTATTTATGGGATTTTAAATTTGAGTGGTTTCACAATAAGGCCTGGAAAACATGATTCTAAATTAATAGCATATCTTAGAAGTTCAAAGAAAATAATGAAAAGGTTTTTTTAATTAATTTTGAAATACTATTTTCTGTGTGCGGGGAAAATGAATTACAAAGGTATTCTTTCGACTTTATAGTAGACAATAAAAAAAGTATCGTCTGTTGAAAATGTAGAAAAATTAACAGAGAAATAACGTTAAAACAATATAAAAGACATGAAAAACAAATTACCATTTTAAGGTTTAAAAAGTATTCAAATAGAAATATCACTCTTCAATGATTTTACTAAAAACGAAAAATGTATCTCCCCCCGTAAATATTTGATTTAATTAGTGAGAATTAAAAAAAATAGTGCTGGGGATATTCGATATTTTGCACAGTTTTGGAATTTGAGAAAATCCCTGGTAGAAATATATTTTCGCAATTACAATACGTAAAAATTCTAATTTTTTGTAAACAGTCTTAATTATTTGTAAAATTTCGTAAACGTGTCCAAATTCTAACTAAAATTGTAGTTTCTAATAATTTTTGTTTGTAATTTTCTAAGCTTTTTAACAATTAAACAAAATTATGCAAAAAAATGGACTAGAAACTACATTTCTTTTATTCAGTCGCTGTTACCAGATTTTACAAGTAATAACACATTTCTACAAAAAATAAAATTTTCAGAATTGTTGTGCTTTATTATAATTTATTGTAATTTGTTGTGAAAATACATTTCTATCGAGGATTCTGCTGTTATAAAGAATAACATTTTGTAAACATTGTAATGAGTTAAAAAATTTGTTAGACGGAAACTAAAGCATAAAATATACTGTGTTTAATTAATAAAAAAGCTTACATTTTATGGAAGAAATTAGATCTGACATTAATAAAAAAATTATAAATTTAAAGCATATCTCATCCCAAAACTGTTATGATTACGAGATGACATTTTTTTTAATTTATAGGAATATTTTTAACTACCAAGCGCTGAAGATTTGCGATAAAAAATATTTACTCTACCTTAACTTTCCAGCCTAAACACTGAAAACAATTATTATATTTAAGACCCTATACATATTTAAAATCCTCCAAAGTAAAACGTGTAAAAACTTCAAAGAAATCTAATAATTAATTTTAGATTTTAACAAGTTCAAGTTTGGACTTTTTATTTAGACGTCTTTGAAAAATGACTTTAATTTTATACTAATTTTAAATATTTATATCTTTCACATATTTTTAAATGTTAAGGCTTTCATCTTTGTAAGTGTTTTAAGTTGATAATTCAGATTCTCATAGTCTTGAAAACTTTGGAATGTCGATTTCAATTTGCAGCTTTAAAAGCTGGTACTGACCAGTATTACGGAATTTTTCGTAACGTTAGCTCTGAACCAGCTAGAAAAGAGGTTAAACTTACGGAAAATTTCTTGATGATAGACAGTTAGTTAAAAGTTTTCTAATCTGAAGTTTTACAATTCAAGACATTATTAAATTAGAAAAATCCCAAATAAGGAGATTTTTAGGTTTGAAAGATTTTTAATTTTTTTTAGATTTGAACTCTTTGAAACTTTCTTTGATAAATGTAAACACTTTTCATTTTTTAGATATAATCTCAAAATTGGAAGCTTATCAATTTTTTTAGTTATTATATAACCTTAAAAGAAGTGATTTTTCTTTTTAAAACTACCTGCACCGAGTCATCGTAAAGAATTATTTATAACAGGTCATAGATTGGCGCGGGAAGACCTCACACAAATTTCAGATTTCCATAACAAATATTGTTCGACAGTGTTTACTTTATCCAAACCATAGAGCCCATATAGAGGGTGAACCAATGAGTGAATGTATACTCAACTCTGAATTCAAGTAACTTGGGTTTACGTCGTTCCTATAATTTCAGTCCTCGGCATTTTGATGATGTATTCCAATTAGGAATAGTTCACACGGCCCTGAATGTTTACGTTTGGATTCCCTAGATTTATGTTGAAGGCCACTACCAGCTTTGCCCGAAACCGTACTTAAATCCAGAGTTGAGTGTAATTGGTCGAGTAGCACCGGGAAATGAAGACACCGATCGACTCGAAAGACGTTGTCATGCTGAGGAAAAATAAGGCGCGCATATGTGCGCAGATTCTTCAGAATAGAGTGAGAAATATGGTCATTGAACAAATCTTCCCATTCGCATACTCTTTTTAGAATTTTTATTTTGCATAAATATCGAAAAGCTGAGGAGGAAGTACAAAAATTTTTACAGGTAAACCTCCCACAAGCCATAAGGAATGTTTACGGCAAGTTTCAGACGCGTATGTATTGCGATTTACGAGAACACTCGCTTGAAGGGATTTTTAAATTAATCTTATAAACTCTGCTTTTAGCCCCACTGGGGTGGGGCACCGAGAGTTTAAAAAAACAATAACAAGTTTATTTTTCACTCCACTTGAACGTAAACAAAGTATCTATGTACATAATAATCATACTTTAGAACGATTGACAGAAATAGAATCATGCACTTTTCCTAAAAGTCGATATATATTTTATAATTGCATGCTTGAAGAAGCTGCATTCTAGAAACTAACATATAAGTTAGTTATCTATATTGATTGACCACGCAATGAAAGATGATAGAAAATAGAAATTAGCCTTGAGATACTCAAGCTCAAGATATTCATCGGCGAAGGAATCGAGCTACCATAAAAAATGTATTTCTATGCCAATAATTTACTAACTGTTGCTCAAGCCTAATAATTCAAAACAATAAATGCAAGTATAATGTGCACGTCCAATTTGCAGTAGAGCAAGACTAATTTAGTCAGCCAACTTATCGAATCTATTCGAAACAATTTGAAGTCACAACAGATTGTAGTTTAAAAAGTTAAAATCTAAAGTACTTTTTAATAAATGTCTATATTAAATTCTTTATAATTTTCCCTTCTTTTTTTTTGCTAGCAAATTAATAAAAAAGGAAAAGTGTTTTCGATTTCAATATTATATTGCAGTCTCAGTTGCAAAGAATGTACTCAGCTCATCATCAAACCTGGCAAATAAGGAATCTGGAGTAACTAGATACGTTTCTAAATCCTTGATCTACTACCCTAAAATGGCGATGGATTTATTGAACCTGTTGTACTTCTTTCTCTACCTGAGTTTATTTTTATTGTCATGCTGCGTAAAAGTGTGGGCTTTATAAAAAAAGAAAATTTAATTTTTAATACTGAAAATTTAAAAAATTGATAGTAAAAATATTGTATTGACCTGTTAGAAGCGGTAGTTTCTGAAGTTCGCGATTCTTTGTTATATTGAATCTGGAACTGCTTTGTCGTTTGTCCTTTTTGATGACTGGGCCGCCTGGCTGGAATTTGATTTTATTGATGAGAGTCGGAGGCGGAGGTGCACTGACTCCTGGTGGGCCACCGGACACCTTGTTCGCCTGAAAAAAAGAAAGAAAAATATGAGTCACGTGTTCCAGAATAAACTTACAAAATCTTAGATATTTCTTTGTTTGGGAAATATTTGAATTATTCTATTTCATTTTGATTTAGTCATTAATCCCTGAAAATGTCCAGTCTGGTTTTTCTCTGGAATTAATAATGAGGCGAGGCATTTAAATTACATTAAACTTTTTTTTGTTTTTTATCCCGTAAGTATTTGCAAACTATGAACGACGTAAATCTGCATAATAAATTTTCTCTTACGTCGTATCGTATTATGAAAATATACTGTATAAAGTAACCTGATTATTTAGAGATCTTTCCCGATTTTCAGTTTTTGTAGCGGATAGTAAATTTTCCTTGTCATGATAAAAGTTTTAAAAACTTGCAGCAGTAGAGTTTTCTATTTATGTCATATTTTTAAACATTGAAGCTGAAGTTGAAAGGACTGAAATTAATTAAAAAAATGTAAGTCATGGTAGAATATATTTTATTAAGAGAATATCTCCTATATCGAAATTATTAAATAGACTCTCTCTATTTTCTTTTTCGACTTGAACGAAAATTCTCAATTTCACACAATTCAAAGCATTAGCTTGGTAAAAACTTCAAATATAAAAGCATCTCAAAAGATGTCACACTTTTCAAATTAGAAGGCATTAATTATATGAGATTAGTCTAAATGTAAAAGTCTCTAAATTTAAAATCACCCGGTGTAAATGGAAAATTTAAAATATACACAATTTGAAATAATTAAATTTTGAAAGCTTCCAAATATAAAAGACTTTGTGCCTTCCTATTTCAAGGCTTTCGAAAAAGCATCAAAACCAAAAAAAAACCTTACAATTTGGAAGCGACGAAATGATCCCAAAATTCTAAATATGAAAATATCGAAATAAAAATGTCTCAATTAGAAAGCGTCATTTCTAAGCCTTCTATTTAATCTTCGAATTTCGGATGTTCAAATTTTAAGGCTTTCGATTTTGAAAACATAAGAACAAAAAAAGTTTACAGTTTTAAAGTGTCCTGAGAAAGGAGTCACTTTTAAGGACGTATTCTACGTACAGTCAATCTCAAAATTCATCAAACCTTTATAGTTTAAAAGGATGTATAAAATCGATAAAAATAAACCCATTGTTAATTGCTGCGAATTTTGAAGAAGCAATCTAAGCGTACTTTAGAAAAAAATTGTTTAGGTTAAGATTGTTTATTTCATAAAAGTTATTTGTATTATTGTGTTTTACTTTCAATTCTAGGTAAAAACTGCAATCCTTATTCTAATACATTAATCAAAAGCTCATTTCATTCTTCGCAAGATTCTGCAAAACTGTACATGGTATTGGTTTTTATTTTTTAATTATTTAAAAATCACAGTTAAGATTTTTGCAAATTGATTTTTTCTTAAATACACCAGACTCTCAGGTTAGGAACTCGCGGTTTATGAATTCCTAGAATTGCTGGCCCACGCAGTTTCTCAGCGCGCAGGGAGAGAGGCGATTGCGACTATCGCCTCGGAAGGGCCGCAGTGTGCGAGTACTCAGTCGAGTATATTGCGCAATATTATGGAAACGGTTCAGGCAGCCCTGACTGTTTATGTTTCGAAACTCGCGATTTAGGAAGAAGGCTATTTGCAGGCAACCCCCGACACTGTTCCTAAACCGAGAGTCTGGTGTAACTTTAATTTTAATAAAAACCAATATCCACACGAGCTGTTTTCCTAAAGTAAGTTTCAGTATCTCTAAGAAAATAAATTATGATTAACAATCAGTATATATTTTTGTCAATTTTTAAAAAAAATTAAAAAATGCATCAATTGTGAAGTGAAATGTACGTAGTGAACATCATTTATTTTTGAATTATAAAGTTTTCACAATATAATGCATTGCAGTAGGAAAACTTCCAAACATTATTTATGAAAACGAAAAAGTTTTTCAATTTGAAAGCAAGTAAATGACCAAAATTAGAAATTTGAAGAAAGTTGAATTTATTAAATGTCATCTAGTAGTTTTATGGAATACTCTGATCCAGAACAAGTGAAAAATAAGTGATTCTCGGTATCTTTTTATGAAACCATTAAATGAAAAAATAAATCATCTTAAAATCTTATGATTCACGATTAAAAGAGCGACTCCTTTTCAAATCAGGCACGCTGACCACCAACTCGAAGTCGCAGAATTGGTGGACGACAAACTATTTTGTTTTTCAGAGGAAATATTTTGACAATTTTTTGGTTAATTTTGTCCTTTTATAAGGAAGGCATCTTGTAAGTTTTAAGCCAATACAAAACCATTGTTGTGTCAAGAAGAATGGTATGTTTCATAAAAGCAAAACTCAAACAGAAATTACTTTTCTCAAACATGAAAAATAGAACAAATACGACAGAATTTCCTCTTAATCAACATGTTTTTCCGGCGATCATTTTTATTACTTGACATTAGTCAACCTCCTTTGTTTGAAACTAATTCGGTCAAAAGAATTTTTCTGAATAAATAAGATAAAATTCAAATCTTATCTTATAAACTAAAGATTGCTGAGCCAAAATTAAGAGCTTCTCTCCCAAATCATTTACTTCTACACCCTCCCTTTTTCAAGCAAGTATTCCCATTGTTTCCAACCTGACCCTCCAAACATCCGATCTCATTTCCGCCCACCAGATTCTTATTATCACGAATAAATGCGTCACCTGCCTTCTTCTTGAACACATTCGCGAAGGCGAGGCCGCTCAAGGTTTGCATCTTATTCTGCATTCCACCTCCTGAAGACGAATCCTAGTCTTTTTCCCAGGTTTGTTGACAATCAGTGAAATATCGCAGCTTCCTTCACATGACAGGTGAGACACCCTCTCATCTGCATATTCTATTTTCTTCTGTGTTCGATAAAGAAAATACCTGGCTCGTGAAATACAATACACTCGGAAATAAGCACTCCACCTCGCAAACACTTTCACGTTTCGACTTTTTTCTTCTTTTAACGTCAAACTCGCAGTCGTCACTGTCACCTTTAAATTCCACTATGATTAGCATTGCTTCGTTTCCTGTTTTCGGAAAGAATTTACCATCAGAAAGGTCGTCCTGGGCCCAAGGAAGTATCCTTTAGTTTCTTCCATTCGCCGGGTTCTTGATATTGTCCTGAGATCTGGAATAGTCAGAGAATTTCGACTTTCAGAGAGAAATTCAGGAGTGATTCCGATCCGACTTTAATTTGCTACTTCCGGAAACAATCTGCTGGGTTAATTAGCAATTGCGTTCCATCGAGATCGACCGGCTGAAACGAGGAAATCGGTATGGAGCGATTGTTTTTCGAATCAACTACTACACTTTCATCTCTGTTGTCCGACAAGGTCGTTTGAGAGGCGTCATTAGACAATAATAAAAATAAATGAACGCCTCGGCGCTCGTGATCGGGAATCGAATTACATACTTGCTACTTGCGACATGATTTTTGGCGAGAATCAACCATACTCGCATCCTTGTTTGATCTCTTAATTTAGATGAGAATCATGCGGACATCAGTCTGAGGACTTGTGGTCAGAAACACCTTGCGAGGAAAATTTTACAGTTTATAGTAGGTGTTATTAAAAGCACAGGTGCTTCTGATTCAGATACAAAATTTTGCGAAAGCATCCACTCAACAACAACAAAATATAGTAAAATTAATACAAGACTATTCTTGTAAGTTTTCCTAAAAAAAGAAGATCGCAAAAAATAGATACTTCAATAATTTAACATCTGGCCTCCTCATTTCAAAATGAAGATCGCCATTTGTTTGCTTAGTTATTTATTAACTTTAAATCCTACATCTGAAATGGCTTTCAGTGTTTCAAATTATTAAAATATAAAAATACTTTTAATTCGTTTTCATATATAGAAAAGACTGTAAAAAAGGGTACTGAAACAAAGTTGAAAATAAAGGTAAGCACTTATGTAAAAATAAAGTCTGCAAGAATGAGAAGAGTTTACCATCTTTTTATATTTCGGACGACGTCTCAAGTTTGAGGAAAATTACCCTAAAAATAGTTGCAGCAGTTTAAAAAAAAATCCAAGAAAAACTAAAAACTGAGGAATAAGATTTGATTTTAGAGAATAATAATTTATCAAAAAGTAAGGACGCTTTAACTTTTCTCTCGAAAATTGAAAATAAAAGCGCTTTAAAAAAATATTGAATAACCCGCTTGTGTCAAATTCAAGAAAATTACAATTTCAAAAATAAAAGATAGAAAATTTTTTTTTTAAACCTAATGTCAAATTTTCGACGATTCCAAGGTTCTATTTAAAATGAAAACTGTGAAACCAGATATTTTTTCAGTAGAACAATAAATTCTTAAATTCGTTTTTTTTTTAATTTTCTAAACTTTCCGATAGGTTTATTCACATTAAAGTTGATTTAAATGGTAAATGATCAGATCGCAGTCATGGATCTTTGTTATTGTTGATCTGATCTATTCTATTATTTTTCTCCTTCTTCGTTTCATTAAGTCACGATTTTATCAGCTGCTATAAATACAATTAAAAAACTCCCAATGCATCAATCAAGATTTTTTATCCATAGATAAAATGAATAGCAAGTTTTCCATCACCAATGTACGCATTAGAATTAGAAGATTCTCGATGTTAACAGGCTGCTATGATAATTATCACCAATCGATCAATCTGTTAACTGATAGTCTTTGTCAAATTCGAGATTTGACTTCGAAATTAGATTACGTTGATAAATAATGATGACCTTCCTTTCTGAGATAAAATTCAAATTTTCTCCTCGAATTTCTCCAAAATAAATAAATCAAGAGAACAAAATTGATAAAAAAAATATAAAGAATCAGTGAAAACTTACAAAATTGCAAATTTGTTTATAAATCTTTGTTTGTTTTACCACGTTCAAAATAAAATGTCTAAACTTTTAATCTGTCACTGACATGTGATGATTCTTTTATCAATGATATAATGGCTGGCCTTCTAACATAATTTGTCACTCTTCAATGCACTTTTTAATTTTTCAAACTCAGTTTTTTATAATTTTTTATTTATTTGTTAAAGCTTATTATTTCCTTAGCCTTATTAAATTTATTATATTATTTTTGCAATTAAAAAATTACAATTGCTTTTCAAATATTCTTTGAATATTTTAGTACTGTTTCGCATTAACATCAGACTAAAAAACAAAGATTAGTGAAAGTGGGACAGGCATAACAATAATTTCAAAGCGTAAATGAACTTCCACAAAAAATTCTTATCAGTGTCACTGAATTGTTCAAAGGCACGTCGCTTTATCGAAGACTATTTATAACTTCAAGCTCAGTTTTTAATTTGTACCTCAATTCCATCGATAAAATCCCACTAGTTTGCTTCTTAAAATACACTCATTAACTACAATTTTCTTATCTAGTTAATTCCAATTTTAAAGTTTTCGAATTAGAAATTATAAAAATTTAAAAGTTTCATTTAGAAGGGACCTTCAGTGTAAAATTCCAATCAAATTTAAGACTTCGAATTTGTATTTAATTTGCAGTTGCTCACAGATTCAAAATAATTTATAACTCCGAAGAGTTAAAAATTTAAAGCTTCCTGATATGAACGTACATACAAGAATTTAAAAGCCTTTTGATGTGGAAGTCTCAAATATTGTATAAGACTGCAATGACTTTTATAATTTTGGAAAAATCCCAGTTTTTTAGTAAAATACACTATGAATTTCAAAGCATTAAGGTTTCAAGATCTTTCAACTTGTAAGTGACAAAAGGTACAAGAATGATCTTAATTTGAAAGTTACAACATGAAGACTTTTCAAACTACTGAAGCTTCCAAACGTGAAATAATCCGAATTTGAAAGCAGTAAATTTTAATCGTGAAATTTAAAAGTTGTCAATATCGAAATCATTAAAGGACCCCGCACAAAATACCAAGAAAAAAACGTTCAGTCGTTCGAGGTTAAACTACCTGGAATGTATTCTTTAAGGTGTCCCGAATAAAAGTTCTGATGTGCACTAGGTCCCAAAAGTCCTTAGGTTTCGAATTACAGGCACTTGAAGGTCATAAATTGATGATCTTTATATTATATGATTGTCAACTTTCTGAGCGCTATACTGACTTGATATGTGCCTGTAACTCGAAACTTAAGGACTTTTGGAACCTAGTGCACATAAGAACTTTTATTCGGGACACCTTAAAGAATACATTTCAGGCAGTTTAACCTCAAACGACTGAACGTTTTTTTCTTTGTATTTTGTGCGGGATCCTTTCGAAAGCTTCTCAATGCAAAACAATATAAAATTAAAAGCCTTCGATTTGAAAGACCTCATAATTTAAAAAGCCAAATTTCAAACAAGTTTTTATTTATGAAAGATAGTGTAGACAAATTTGCATTTTTTCTGGAATTCGAAGCTACCAGAAATTTGTTGCTGAAAACGTTTATAGAGGTATCCTTTTCAAGCCCAGATACCCTTGAGCAAATTAAGGTAGAGCTATTCTTGTTATTAAAAAAAAACCTACAAATTGCAAACATTTTTTTATACGCTTGCGTGTATTATTCGTTTCCGGTAAGAGATGGCAGAAATAAGTATAGAAGATGATATTTAGAGGGTAAAATAAGCTTTTAAATGAACCCTCACGGAACCTTCTTCGAGCAATAGTTTATGAAATATAAATGTGTTAATTAAGGTTCTATTTTCGTTAAGTGACACATGTAATGAATTTTCATTGTTGTAAAAAAATATATCCACTTTCTCTTTGCAGATCCGTAAAGCGGAAGACCTGCTGAATATGAAATTATTTTTGTTGTCAAAGAAAATTTAAGCATGGTAGGGCGGGCGGGGGCTATTTTTTTAAAAAGCAATAATATTTTTGAAAGTTACACTTGTAGTGACTTCTCATTTGGTGAATCTGCTAAAGGATAGGGCTTCTTCAAGGACAAGTGTTTATTAGTTTTTAATGACAATGTTTCTATTTTTACTAACAAGTTGTTATAAAAAATATTTGTTCCAGTATGCAAAATAATTCCAGACAAAGCAGATCCAAACTTGTTTTTCCTTTTTTCGACCCTTTTAATTTTTAATAAGTATTCCGAATATTTTAAAATTAAGATAGAACAGAAATCCATTTTATCATGAATAATTTTATGCAAAATGAGCATGAAAAAGATTCAAAATTAAAAAATAGACTTCTAGACCACCTCACTTTTCGGCTCATTAGAGATAAAAATAACCAATTGAAAAAAGAGGGAGAAAAGGAGAAAAAGTCAACCAAAAATACCAACCTCTCACTTTTTCTTTTATCCGTCTTTTTTATACTACCAAGGAACCAACATGTTTCGGAGTCAATTTAAAGTCCCTCATCAGGGATTATTTATAGGAAACTACAAGGTATGACAAAAATATATTATTATGCCAATTGGAAAAACTTATTGAACATTTTTTCCTTCATATCTACACTTGGAGGAAAAATCTGAAAACAAAATAAAGTACAACCATGTACTTAAGAGGATGTAAATTTTTTTCTGATCTTCAAGAAGCAAAATTCTATCTCCAAGAAATTATTACTAATAATGTTTATAAATAAGATAAGATAATTGAAAATTAAAAATACGTTTATAAATAAAAACGAAATTAGGGGCTGAAATATGCGTCACAAAACGGGACCAAGTATAATAAAAAATCTTTATTATTTTCCGAGTTAGGTTAATTTGTTTAGCCGAAAGATTTTTGAAGTGAGTAGCCGCCGCCCATATCGGTCCCGTGAGTCGAGCAAGCGGCTCGCTCGTTGCTTGGACAGTTTTTCGTTCATGGCTGTGAACAAATTAGGTCCTAACTCGAAAACCAATAAATATACTTTACTGTTCTTGGTTTCATTTTTCAACTGATGTATCATACTTTACTTTCTTTAAATTTAAAATTTAAAAAATTCATAATATTTTTTTTACAACAAAAGTATTGCAGACAGAAAATTGTTGAACAAATAATCGACATCTTCTCGAGGACATGGTTATACCTGATATTTTCCAGATCTTTTCGACAAGTATAAGTATGGAATACATGATTGTCACTATAACATAATAATATAATATTATATATATATATATATATATATATATAATAATAATAATATAATCACTAAAAGTGTTACTTTACAAAAAAATATTATTACTCAAACCACCTTGTCAATTTTGGATTTTAAATACAAAACAAAATCCTTTGAAATTCAGCAGTCCTTCCACCTTAATGGTCTGTGAAGATAAAGTGAATACATTCTTTTTTATAAAAATAAAAATTCATTACATACGTTGCTTACTCAGCGAAAATGCAACCTTAATTAACAAATTTATGTTTCAAAAATTATTATTGGTCGTAGAGATTTCAATGAGGGCTCATTTAGAAGCTTACTTTATTCTCTAAACCTCATTTCCTACAAATATTTATGCTATTATTACTTACCCGACACGAATAATCCATACGTCTACAAAAATATTTGCAAGTTTCAGTTTTTTGTTAACAACATGAGTGGCTCTACTTTAATTTGCTTGACGGTTTCTGGACGTCAACATGACACCTTTCCAAACGTTTTAAGAAAAAAATTTGCTTGTAGCTTCGACTTCCAGCACTTCGACCATGCAATTCGGGTGTCAGAAAATATACAAGACTTTAAATATCAAAGCATCCAAATCTATCTTTTAAAATTCAATTAATTAAAATAAAAAATTCTTGAAAAATAAATAATAAATAAATATCCTCGAACTTAAAATAAAAAGATATTTCTGGCCACAAGTTCGCGTCTCTCAGAAATTTTCCGTATTATTCGATTTTTTTGCAAGCTCTACGTACTTTATAAAGTCCAAAAGGTTATGGTCAATTCATACGGTTGCATAAATGCTGACTACCTAATATACATACATTAGAATTAACACACGCACAACACGAGGTTTTAAACCACGCGCTCGATCCACCGGTTATTAAGAGTTTGGACGAGCAAGGGCTCAAGTCCCATGATAGAGGATATCAAACATCTCGATTAAAATTGAACATCATATCGAATTGGATTAATCTATCAATCCCGTATCACGATCACGTTCCGCGTTTCGAGAACGATCAGTGTAAATGAATGTAAAAAGCTGATGTGCGTTCCACGGCACCCACGAAAACTGAGACTGCGTTCGCGAAGCGCGTTAGGTTTCTTCAACCTGTTCTCACATTGCCCCCTTCCCCACATCCATGTGCGACTCCAACAATTCCTCCCACCCTCACCTCCCTCCCCCAATCTCCTCGTCCACCCACATATTAATTACGACGTTATAAACAAATCAGCTCAGGGATAGCGGCTACTTCGCAGCAACCTCCTTGGCGCCACCGTTTAGTTCGTTTAGTTTCGAGGCTTCAAAATAACGAAATTGGCACGAAATAGTAAAGGCGTTTGTTGCAGTGGTGTAGTCATAAAAAAAAGTGGCCTGCAGGTGTTTTTCAAAGGGAATAAGTTATGAGTATTTGAATTGTAAAAATTGAAAACGCGGATTATCGAAAAATGATCAAGATGTTTGTTAACGGTGTGCTATTTTTTAATTTAATATAGGTATTTATCATTGTCTTTCTGATTCTGATATAATTTCTCGTCCTCTTTCCAAATTCGTTGGGAAATTTAAAAAACTTCAAAAGTGATAAAATGGCGGCGGTTTTTCTGAAAATATTCAAAGTCAATTTACTCAAAAATCCCACTCTCTTTTTTTCTCCTGATTCTTTTTCTAGTTCCGAGCTCATGTGAAGAATATGTATTCCATGATATTTTGCCTTGAGTCCGAGCCTTGGAGAGAAAAGAGAATTTATGTTTGTGTGTAGAACAAAAATTCACATTTTTGGCTAATACAACACGAGATATGAAAAAAGTCAAAAGAATAAATTTGTATCTTTAAAAAGTTCTAGAAAAATTTCTCTCGAGACTTTTTTCTCTCCGGCGTTATTTTCGAGATTTTTGAGAAAATATGTATAACATCCTTAAAGATTTATTCCTTTCTCAACAATACAATTTTATGTTGTGATGCAAAATCCAAAATGACGACTTCAAAGGAAAAATTTTAATGTGAAAGTTGTTGAAATTGTTAAATTATGTTCTTCTTTGTTTTTTATGACACCATAAAATTGTATTGTTGAGAAAAAATAAATCTTCAAGGATTTTATAAATATTTTCGCAACAAATCTCGAAAACAACGCGAGATACAAAAAAGTGCCAGAGACATTTTTCTAGAACTTTTTTAGAGAAACAATTTTATTCCTTTGGCTTTTTTCGTGTCTGATATCGTTTTGGCAAAAAAGGGTCATTTTCTTTTCAGATAAAAACCAATTCTCTTCTCTCCAAGGCAAGGACACAGGGCAGAATATCATGAAATATACCCTTTACATTAGGACGTATCCAGAAAAAAAAATAAAGAGGAAAAAAGCGGCGGAATTTTGAATAAATTGACTTTGAATATTTTCAGAAAAATCGCAGCCAGTTTGTCACTTCTGAACTTTTTTAAAACTTTCCAACGAATTGCGAGAGAGGACGAGAAACTATAACAGAATCAGAAAGATTAAAAAATATCACACTTTTAACACAAATCTGGACCATTTTTTGATAATCCGCTTTTTCAATTCTTAAAATTCAAATACTCGTAACTTTGTCAATACAATTTTTTTCGGCAAATCGATAGATACCTGATTGTATTTCTTGAAAATCCCTTTGAAAAACAGCATATTTGAGTGTCACATATTTCTGGGACTTGAGCATAGATTTCCTGTGTGATTTGATATTATCGGTCAACAAAGTCTATTCACAATTTATTTGGGAACATCCAACAAAGATGATCCACTGTAGTCAGGAAATTCCGAATCATAATGATAAGCTCTCATCCACTGCCATAAATATATTTGCGTAACGTATTGTCGACATAAAGCAGGTTCCATACTGCCTGCCAGATAATTGATCCAAAAAATATTTAAAATAAGTGTAAATAATGTCACAAATTCGAAAAAAGTGTCAAAATAGTGTCATAAAATTTTGCAAGCATTAAACTTATATATATATATATATATATATATATATATATATATATATATATATTAATGAAAATAAAAACTAAAAGGAGAAGTGATGTGAAAATAACCAATGTTTTTATTAAGTTAATTTTTTTTAAAGTTTAGTACGCAAAAAAATTACATAGCACACTATATCCAATTTAATGAATAACGTTAATTACATTTTTTATTAGAAGGAGATGGGAGAAATAAAAATGTCGTCAGAAGATTAAAAAGGTACTAGCATGCTTGTGCTATTTTCGTCGTAATACCTGTTCGGTATTTAGTTTTACAAATGTACAATTTTATTTTTATCATTTCTTCAAGGCCTAAAATACTGCGTACTCCGACACACTTTGTGTAGTCCGAATATAAAAGTGTTTACCCCGAAATCAAAAAATGTGCAACGGAAAATAAACTTGATTTTTAAGCAAAATTGCCAGTTTTCTAACCTGATGTTTTAAAAGTATTAAAACTGAACTTCAATGTTTATTTAAAATTTTAATATTTAGTCTCTAAATTATCAAAATTCCTATTTATTTATCACAGACTTCACAGTCTTTCCCCTTTTTCTCATTTTGCTACTTAAATTCGAACTGCATTAATAGAAACAAATCAACTCCGAGCAAGTCACGCCTACCACGAAAGGGAAATGTCTTAATGTTATAATAATAATAAATAACTATTTTTGGTTGAAAGTTCATTCTTTTCGATTGAAAAGTCTATTATTAAATTTTTGGTTAAGAATTCATATTTTTTGGTTGAAAATTTTATTATTTGGTTCAAAATTGAATTATTTTGTTGAAAATTCGTCCTTTTGGCTTTGAAAAGTCAACAATTTGATTGCAATTTTTTTTCTTTATTGACTAACACAATTTTTTTTTGAAGTTCAACTATTTTGTTGAACATTCATCCTTTTTAGTTGAAAATAAAACTGTCTGGTTTAAAATTAATCTGTTTCGGTTGAAATGGAATATGTATCTAGCAATTAAATTCTGCATAGACTACATTGTGCTATGTAGCACTTGCCTTCAAAAAAGAATGCCCTACCATTAATTAAGAATAGGTAGTACAATTAAAAAAAAATGCATACAGTGTGCCTTTTTTAAAAATATTCTTCAAACTACGGTTAATTTCAAGTAAGGAATGAGTGAAATCTAACTAAATTTAAAAAACTGGTTACATTTGATTCGCCTTAAGTTATTTTATTCGAAATGGTACTTGAAAAAATTGAATTTTAGTGTTTCCAAAATGCAAAGCTTTTTTTTTTGAAATAAAATAGAAAGTGCGTAAAAATTAAGAGAATTGTTCGATTTGTAACCCTCCAAATAAAAAAGATTCAGATTTTTTAAAAACCTAAAGCCTTCGAACTTTAAAATGTACAGAATAAATGATTTAATTCAAATTGAAATTGGAAATGATTGGGGTTAATTAAAACTTCCGATCCGATTAGCAATCATTTCAATGTAAAAAAATCAAAATTTGAAAGCTTCTAAACACAAGCAAATGTCTTCGATATCCAAAAAATCAAAAATGCAATGCTTTCAAATTTTAAACTATTAACTTTTAGAAGCCCTCTCATTTACAATCGTCCAAACAAAACAAAAATACAAAAAAATATATTCAAGTTCTCGAACTTCAAAAATGCAGAAAATAAACGGCTCTATTCGATATCATCCAGATGTGAAAGATTCCATAAGAGTCAAATTAAAATCTTGTGGTTGAAAAAAATCAAATATAAAATAATTAAAGTCTTCACAAAAGTTTTGAATTTGAAATTATGTATCAGAACTAATCTCTCAAAAGAATTATATGTTTGTATTCTGATTTTTCACAAAATCTCCATACAAGAAAAAACTTTTGCAACACGTTTTCGATGTATCCCAAATAATAAAATTCTCTAAAACCAAGGCAGATTAATAAAAAATTAAAATTGTATAAATCATAATCAGATTCTATATTATGTCTCCTTTCCGTGCCAACCAATTCGAAACTAATTCACCTCAATTTCCGATTTCCAGGTATAACTCCACTTGAATGTTTCTTTCCATTTTTATTGTCATGAAACTATAACAAACTCAATAAGTTCGTGGCACCACCTGGTGTGATACCTTCCAACCTGGATAACAGTAGTGTTTGCTCGATGAGTAAGATCTAAGATCAAGTTTCAAAAAATATCTCTTCTTCCAATTTTGCATCTCTATCTCGATAAGAAGAGTAAGGGGAATGCTGAGTTGACATGTCGGGATTAAATCACTCGAACAGAATTAATCAGATAGTGTCACCTGCAGTGGGATCTGTACTGACCAGTTGGCAATTACGCCTTTTTATGCTAGTATCTTTATGTGGACAGTAATATACCTAGATATTACGATCGTTATGCAACCGTACCTGACAACAGTCTTGTCATAATAATAAACGAGAGGATGTGCATTCCCTGCTACTCATGGTTATTTCAAGCATTATTGAGTCTAGGGTCCTTGGATTATCCAGGAAGTTGGAGCTACGTATCCACGGATTCTTATCAAAGGAATTTAAACCGCAGACTGAAAATTATCTGAAATTCACTAGTAAACAAATTCTGTAACCTTGATCAATCAGTCTTCCAACTCTGCTAAGGCTCTTGACTCTTTCAAAAATTTAGAAAACAATGGGAAAAATTTGTAAGTGTTCCAAAGTCACTATTTCTAATTTGAAGCTTTCAAAATTGATCAAAATGTGTAAATTGAAATTGAATCGAATTTAAAAGCAAAGAAATGTTCCGTTTTTAGAGGTCTATAAGCGCTAAATTCACAAGACTTCCAACCCTCCAAAAATAGTCAAAAACATAAACCTAAGTTCAAATTTGTTCTCCTTCTGTTGAAATAAAAAAAAAGATTTGTTGACGTACATTTTTTTTTTGCATCACGCAATCTTATGAAGAATAACTACAAGGTCATTGGATATAAGATAGCATTCTTGAACGAACTTTATAAAATTACATAACTTTTGTATAATATTAAAAACGGAAATCAAATTTTGAAACTTGAACTACAATACTTTTTCTATAGGTATAATGATAATGAAAAGTTTGCAGTTTCTTCCAGACCGAGAAATTTTATTTTAAAAATATCGAAATTGCTTGAAACGATTTGCAATTGACACGCACGTGGCAATCTTGAAGTTTGGCTTCATTCCAATTTAGCTGCATGCGAATGGAATGGAATGCCCGAAAGACTGAAAGTGGAATCTTTATCTTTCAATTTTCCAATGGACAGGAGAATTATGCAATTGAAATACCAGTTTTAATATTCTCAACTGCAAGTCACGATACTATTAATACATTAAATAAAATTTAAGTTTCAATACATTAGTTAAAATTGCATAAAAAATTATCAAATATTTAAAGAAATACCTATATTGAACCGATTACATTTTTTCGAATTTGTGTCTGTTGCAAAAATAAAATTTCTTCCTCAATACATTTGTAAGCTACTTTAGATTTCAGTAAAAAAAAATAAAACAAAGAGCGATTAGTTTTATCAGATAAAAAACGGAAGTGAAATAAGTTAAAGTATGTACAGAGCATATCTGTTGTTTTTTAGTCATAAAAACCAATGTCACTCGCTCATCCATTAAGTTTTTGTTAGGAATGGACATTTGTACTTTGAAAAGACTGAATATCTGTACAGTGAGGATAAGTATTCTCATGTGTGCACGCCTGATGATTTGAAAATTCTTAGTGTGAACTGTACAAGTGTGAGCAACGCTATACAAACGTCATTTCTTATGTAGTACAGTCGGCCCTGTTAACGTATTCCTTCTGTAGCCTTTTGTTTTCACTAGTGAAATGCTTTGCACATTGTCCCGATACAAACAAAAGACAAAGGAAATGTAAGCTACATTGTAAATGAGGAAAAATATAAAATTTAAAAATCGATTGTTTAGGGTAATTGTACAAAGGTCTACTATAGGGTGGTAAAAAAAGAATTTTTTAAAAAGTCAAATCGCTCCTCGATTTTTTCCAAATATAACTCAAATAATGAATTCTTTTATTCGCAACAACAAATGAATAACAAATTATACGCCTGTTGGGTAGCTACGACAGCGCCACCAATTTGGTACTATTGGGAAGAAATTTGAACTTCAATTCAATATTAACAAGAAAGCTTCCAGTAAATAATTAGTTTTAGACATTATAATAATATTTTTGATTGAAATAAATTAATATTCATTGCTCTTTTTCATTAACATTGCTCTAATAACTTTAAAATACCCAATAGTTCGCGTGTCAGGTGGCGCTGTTGTCAAGGTCAAAGAGGTACCCTGCAGGTACGCCTATTGGGACCATCCTTTTGGACATTAGAGTTATGAGAAAGAACTTTTACTTATATTTTTTTTCATGTATACAAATAATTAAAATTCAAAAAATTTAAAATGTAAAGAAAATTAGCCCAAGAATAGTATATTGTGCTACAAGTTGAAAAAGCGAGAGATTTAAAACGAGTGTGAAGTTAGCTACCCGAGCGGAGCGAGGGTGGCTATCACATGAGTTTTAAATCGTCGCTTTTTCAATGTGTGGGACACGATACTTTTTCTATAATTTGTGCAAAAGTGCTAGTTTTTGTTTACCTGTTTTTTGTGTAAAAAGAAGGCGATTTTTTGTCGATTGACGCAAAAATGACAATGGCAATTATCAAAACCATGGCAGTAATAATAAGCTGGCTCTCACAATTGAATAGTTGGCCCATCAAGTTGAGGGCTTCAAAATTTCCGATTTTTCGTGAAAAAAACCAAGCACAGTATTTTCGGAGAAACTGACGGTGTTTTTTTGCTTTTGCCAAGTGACAAAAGTACATACAAAATACACAACTCGAGACTTTTCAGGAAATTGATTTTAGGTTAGGGACGACAGTCGGAAAATAGAATGAAGTTGGCTGCGCACGATGCACGAGTACACCCGAGGCAGCACGAACCCACCCGAAATAACATTTACTTTTGTCACTGTGCCTCACTTTTATCACTGTCCATATACTTTTTCCACTGCATCTGTCTACTTTTGTCACTGTTGCCCGGAAAGGTCGGCACTGCGCATGCGCCACGTCATCGACCAAAAATCGATCACTTTTTACACCAAAAACAGGTGGAAAAACTGGCACTTTTTCGCGAATTATAGAAAAATGGACATTTTTTATATCTTTAGTCAAAAATCGATATTTATCGCCCTTTACAGGTCGCAACAAATTTGTAAAATTTTCTTACCTATATTTTTAGGTTTTGATGCATGTTTAACAAGTTTTCTGCAAATTTCAGATCTATCAATGGAACCGTTCTCTAATTATCATCATTATTAATCCAAAGAAATAATACGCTTTTCCTAGCGTCAAAAGCCATTTTTCTTCAAGCAGCTTATCGTATCTAAAAGTCTTTGAAGTAAAAACTATTTTTCGGATATACATACATCTTCAACTTTTGTTGATATCTTATTATCGTGAAGTGAATGACTGTGTTGAAAACCAGAATCATATGATTTTTTTATTTCAGGTAATTTATTTAATTTCTTATGACTTACCAAATATGTTAATTATTTGAAGATTTTTATATTACTAATTACTTTTGTAATTATAACGGAGAAAACTGTCAAATAATTGTGTATAAAGTAATTAGCAATAAGAAATTTTTTTCAATTATTTAACTTACTTCTCAATAAACAAATTAATTAAATTATTTAAACACAAAAATCATATGACTCTGGTTTTCAATAATTTTCCTTGTGTATTATCATAGTTATTCACTTGACGAAAATGAGATATCAACCAAAGTTGTAGATGTAACCCTGAAAAATAGTTTTTACTTCAAAATTTTTTAGATAAGATAAACTTGTTTGAAGCAAAATAGCTTTTGGCGCCAAGCAAAGCATTTTTTTTACAAATTTATAATGGTGATCATTAGAAAACGATTCTATTGATTAATATGATAATACCTATAAAAAAAATAAAATAAAAAAAAAATAAATAAAAAAAAAAAATTGATTAGCAGTTTGAACTCGAAAGTTCATTGCCTCACTACCCGATTCGGGTAGTGTTTCTAGGTGGATATTTACTACCAATGTGGGCCCACCACACCCACGACGGGCCAACAGCAACGCAGTATTCCTGGATGGTCACCCATCCAAGTACTAACCGCGCCCAACAATGCTTAACTTCAGTGATCTTACGAGAACTGGTGTTTCCAGAGTGGTATCGCCGATAATACCTATACGGGTCGAAAATATAAATTTTTCAGTGAAAATATAAAAGAACGACGACTTCTTGGGCTAATTTTCTTTGCGTTTTACAATTTTTGAAATTTTAATTATTATTTTTAGTACATTAGGAACCAAGAAAATGGTCTGCTGGTAATATTAAGCTGAAAAAAATCATGCCCAATGGAAATCTCTAATTATTACAAAAAAGTAATAATTCCTAATTACCTATAGATGTCAAAAACTAAAAGAAATTTAATTTCTTCCTCATAACTCTATTAGATGTCTTGAATGATAGTACTAAAAAATTTTTATTCATTTGTTTGTTACGAATAAAAAAATGCACTAAAACATAAATATCATTTTTCGACTTTTTGGTTGTCTTTAACCTAAAAATTTGTTGAGGCAGCACATAGAATCATCCAATTGAGTTCTTCTAGGGGGATAACACAATTAATTGGCTTATATTTTGAAAAAATCGAGAAGTGTTTTCCCTTTTCAAAAAATCCTTTTTTTTGGACCATCCTAGCCTACTGTTTGAAATACTTTACCCTTTTTATAAAAGAAGAAAGTCCCTAGTATTTAATTTGTCAATATTCTTATTAGCTTTCGATATTTGGTAGTTATAGACCGAATAATCCTAAATTGAAATTCTAATTTGATCAAATTGCAAACTTTTCGCATTTAAAAGTCGTTAGATTTTAAATTCTTGATAATTCAAATCATGTGAGTCTATAAGTTACGAAATATTGAAGTCGTAAGAGAGTATCAAAATTTAAAAGCCTATTAATTCAGAAGCATCGCTAACTGAAAAATGCCAAATCGAAATCAAATTCTAAATCTTTAAAAGTTAAGTCTTCGAATTATGAAGTTTTCAAGCTTAAAGAAATTAAAATTAAAAAATAGCTTTCACATTCAAAATCCTTCCAATTTTTAAATTTGACAATTGTAAGTTTTAAAAACTTCGAGTATTCGATTTTTAAACCATACAAATTGGAAATAAGCAAAATAAATGATAAAAGCTCCCAAATTTTTAATATTTTTAACTTAGAGGAATACAGAGGTCAAACATTTAAAACTGTACCAAAATTGAATAGCCTCCAATTTGGAAGCATTTGCATTTTTTTATTCTAAGTTTCAAAACTGCAAAACATTCGATTTCGAAAACTACAGCCACCAAAGACTAGCAATTAGTATGAGGTGCTGAAATGTTAGTTATAATACTTTTGGATTGGAATTGAGAAATTGGAAACAGACCAAATTGATAACTTCGAATGTTAAAATTTTAATATATATATGAAGAAGGTTGGACTTTAACGCCTTAGAATTTTGAAATTATCTAAATATAAAAACTGGAATCTAAACATAGAATCTTCGAATTTGAAAACAATCAAGATTATTTCAATAAGATTTCCATACCAACTTGTCTGTTGAGGAGTGAAGATTTATACCTGTGATGCAGAATTCCCGTGTTGTTTGAAAAAATTGTTTTTTCAATGTGATACTAAAGCGATGTAAACAATGCGATGCGTTTAAAACACTGACATTTGCGAAAATATTGACCTGGAGTGAAATCTTCTGTACCTCGCCAACCAGACAACGCTACAGTTGGTCAGATCGACGGTGAATGGAGAATAAAGCCTCAGACGTTTATTAAAACCGGGCCCGTTCAAAACAAAAAACGGATTTTCCATGAGAATCCATTGGACTTAAGAGAAATAGGGTTTCCACAGGTAGTGGACTTAAAAATCGACAAACTTCAAAAATGTATGTACAAAATTTTTTTGTTTGATTCGCGATTTCTCAAATACGTTAGTGTTGGCCTAAGTCTAGAAAATAATTTCATAAAAAAAACGTATTTTGAAAAAAGTAGCACTTAACACTATTAGGATTTCCGCCCTTCATATGTAGAAAAGAAGAAACAATCTTTTTATAAGAAATTTTCATAATCAGGACTATTTTCTCTTTTAAAAATTCTATCATTATTAATTGAATCTTAATACTTATAAGCATAAATTAATAGTTCATTTCAAGATTTGTCATTTCGTCCTTACTATAACACACTAACACAGGCCTACAAAATTTCAAAAAACGAATAACCCAGAAACGAGACAATACTTATTCGAAGGTTCTTGGTGCGCTGAATCCGAATCCGACCGCAGAATTGCTCCTTCACCTCAGGTTTTTGAGATATCCTAAACTAAAAGTGCAAAAAACACGGGTTTTTGCTATGTTCGGGGTTAAATTACATCGCAAATTTTTTGAATTTTGCAGATATCTTTTTTTTCTTGGAGATTATCGTTCAATGAAGTGGAGTAGGTGGAGGAAGTGGACAAGCTGGAGGAGCTGGAGTAGGTGGAGAAGCTAAAGTAGGTGGAGGAGTTGGAAGTGTAAAAGCTGGAGAAGTTGGAGGAGCTGTAGTAGGTGGAGGAGCTGGTGTAGGTGGAGGTGGAAAAGCTGAAGGAAGTGGAGGAACTGGAGTAGCTGGAGCAGGCGGAGAAGCTGGAGTAGGTGGAAGAGTTGGAGGAGCTCCTCCACTTCCTCCACCTACTCCACTTCATTGAACGATAATCTCCAAGAAAAAAAAGCTATCTGAAAAATTCAAAAAGGGTTTTGAAGAGTAAGAGAGGTAATTTCAAATGCAGTAAAGCGTTTTTAGAAAAAAATATTAATTCGCGATGTAATTTTACCCCGAACATAGCAAAAAACCGTGTTTTTTGCACGTTTAGGTTAGGATATCTCACAAACCTGAGGTGAACGTTCAAATGAACGAATTTTTTTACTTTGACTTTGTAAACCAGAAAAAGTGCTAAAATGTTTGTTCATTTATATTGGCAATAATTTATTATTGAAACAGAATTATAGTGCATATTTTAAACTGCAGTTGGAACAATATTTATGGGTAGAATAGAAATGAGGAAAAATATTTCGTTCATTTGAACGTTCGGAACTTCAGGTACATCAGTATCTCTCAAGTTTGGACTTTGGACACTTGAAAATTAGAAGGCTTAAAAAATATTGAAATATGATTTAACAATTTGCCTGCTTTTAAAATTGCATTCACTGCTTTTACATTTTTCTGGTAAACCTCGAGAAATTCTTGGCCATTTGCAGCAATTTTCTCAACGTTATAAAGATCTAGCCTGATTTATTATTAGAATCAAAAATATTACTAATCATGAGTTCCTTTTTAAAAAATAGATGAAATTCGTGAAGGATTTTTTTAATTGGTTGATTACCTGCTTAATTGAGCTACGGAAAACTAAAACCGTCTAACCACATTGAACCTAATTTTATAGAAGAGACAAAAAACATTTTTCAGGGGAATAATTTGCAACATAATGAGATAATTTTTTTTGTGTAGTTTGTAGGGTGAGTTTACAGGCCACTGTAAAAATACATGGCGCTACGTACGCACTTTACAATTTAATGGAAATTTCGATGGAGTTAGAACGGCTTAACATTCAATAACGCTACGATGAAAAAAATACAACAAATCGCTAAAGATATGATGTAAAATAAATATTTTTATGTTTTTATACAATTAAAAAACAATTGAGAGAAAAAAACGGAATATTGTTATAGATTTTTATAGATATATGGCCAACGGCCATGCCACGCTGAAAAAACCAGTTTCCGTTAGATCACTGAAGTTAAGCAGCGTTGGGCGCGGTTAGTACTTGGATGGGTGACCATTCGAGAATACTGTGTGCTGTTGGCATATTATGGGTATGGTGAGCCCAAACTTGTAGTTATTTATAACTACAAGAAAACTATCCACCTAGAAACACTACCCGAATCGGGTAGTGTCACGCCTACCCTGAAAGGGAAATGACTTAATGGTATATAATATACATAAAACTTCAACTTTACTCTTACATAAGTATGCATTATCAAAGATACTTTTGAGCCTTTTTTTCTTAAACTTTCATAACTTTGGCGATTTTAGTGATAGTAAGGTATATTTTATTGCAAATTATTTGTAATAGGACGCAGTTTTGAAAAAATATTTTTTGAACAAACAAATTTTAAAAACTTCTTGGATTTTTGAGAAACTAATTTTGAAACTGAATTTCTGAAGAAGAAAAAACACTTTTTATTTTCTTCATTTCTTTATATAGATAGCTTCCAGTGTCGTCTACGAGCCATGTAAATGTCAAAATTGGATCTCCCTTATTTTTTTAGAAATAATTAAGAACGTACGCCGTGGCATGGTGTGCCCAGCGTCCGAGAGTCTGAACTCTGAAGCTCGTGCATATGATTATAATATTCTTATATTGTTCGTCTATTGTTTACATGGTTTTTCACATCGTGTGCATCGTTTTGGCTATGAATGAATAGTCTATTCATTGTTCCTTCTCGAAAACAAAGGGAGATCCCATTTTTATATTTACAGGGCTTGTAGAGGACACTGGAAGCTATCTATATAAAAAAATGAAGAAAATAAAGTGTTTTTTTTTAGAAATTCAGTTTCAAAATTATTTTTTGAAAAATCCAAGAAGTTTTTCAAATTGCTTTGTTCAAAAAATATTTTTTTTTCAAACCTGCGTCCTATTACGAATAATTTACAAAAAAATGGACCTTAATATCACTAAAATCACCAAAGTTATGAAAGTTTAAGAAAAAAAGGACCAACATTTTAAATATCTCCTAATTTTTTTGATTTTTTCAAAAATTACTTTGGGGTTTTTCTTTCAACACCTATGAGAACGGATTCTAGAATTTTTATCAAAATTACTAACAATAGCTGACATTCTTCAGATGATTTTACATGGAATTGCTCTTTTGAAAAACTATGAGGTCGGACTTGGAAAAAAAATTTAATACTTTCCATCCCTAAAGTTCTAAATTTAAATACTCCTATTTCCCAAATCAGGGTGTCTATCCAAATCCCGGAAAAAAATTCCCTGACAATTCCAGGTTTTTTCCAGGTATCTTAAGTTTTTTCCAGGTACAATTTTTCATAGCATTTCATTTAATTTAAATTAAAATATTCCGCATATTTTAAACGCACTGTTTATGGTTATGGAATTTTCCGTAACTCCAACCCCTTTTCTAGCTCGTTCAGAGCTGACATAAACAGTGCCTAATTTTAAAAATTCGACTCGGAATATGTATAAATTTTCGCGAGTTTATTATAAATAATGTTTTTTTCAGTTTCTAGGAATTTAATTAATATTACAAGACATTCTTAAATATTTTAGCAGGATCGATTAATTAAATAATTAAATGATACTAAAAATATAATAATTTCTTGAATTTGTCTCTAAAGTCCATGAATTTTTTTCCAAAAAATACATTAATTCTCAATCAAACAGTTGGGTTTTTTAACTCAAAAAGATCAATTTTTAAACAATTAGCTGAATTTTAAACTAAGAATGAGCAGTTTCCAACCAAAAATGGAATAATTAAATTTTCAGTTAAAAAATTAATATTCCACCCAGAAAAAAAAACAGATTTATTTTTAAAACAAATTCAATTTAACTTTCAACCAAGTAGTTTTATTTTGAACCAAAAAGATGAATTTTCAACTAAAATGATGAATATTTAACTGGAATACTTGAATTTTCAACCAAAAAGATAAATTTTCTGCTACAAAAAAGATTTTTCAACAAAATACATCATATTTCAAAGAAACATTTGAATTATCAACTACAAAAAGACACATTTTCAAACAAATAAATGAATTTTGAAATAAAAAAGATCAAGTTTCAACCAAAAATTTAATAGTTGAATTAAAAAAAAAAAGAAGAATTTTAATCTGAAATGATCAATCTCTAACTGGAATAGTTCATTTTTCAACAAAAAATATGAATTCTCAACCAATTGCATTTTCCAACGAAAAAAAAATTATTTGCAACAAAAACAAAACTAATTTTCAAAAAATAGTTAGATTTTCAAACAAAGTAATGAATTTTCAATAAGGATGATGAGTCTCTAACTAGAATCATCAAATTTCCAACAAAAAGATTAATTTTCAACCCAGAAGATTAATTTCTACCAAAAAAGTCAGAATTTTCAACTAAAAAAGATGAATTTTCTACCAAAAAGACGATTTTTCCAAAAAATACATTAATTATCAATCAAACAGTTGATTTTTTTAACTCAAAAAGATCAATTTTCAAACAATTAGCTGAATTTTAAACTAAAAATGATCTGTTTTCAACCAAAAATGGAATAATTAAATTTTCAGTTAAAAAATTAATATTCCACACCAAAAAAAAAAAAAAAACAGATTTATTTTTAAAACAAATTTGATTCAAATTTCAACCAAGTAGTCTTATTTTGAACCAAACAGATGAATTTTCAACTTGAATGATGAATATTTAACTGGAATACTTGAATTTTCAACCAAAAAGATAAATTTTCTACCACAAAGACGATTTTTCAACAAAAGACATCAATTTTCAAAGAAATATTTGAATTATGAACTTTAAAAGGACACATTCTCAAACAAATAAATGAATTTTGAACTAAAAAAAATCAAGTTTCAACCAAAAATGTAATAGTTGTTTTGAAAAAAAAGATGAATTTTCAACTGAAATGATCAATCTCTAACTGGGATAGTTGATTTTTTAACCAAAAATATGAATTCTCAACCAATTGCATTTACCAGCGAAAAAAAAATTATTTGCAACAAAAACTAAACTAATTTTAAAAAAATAGTTAAATTTTCAAAGAAAGTAATGAATTTTCAACTAAAATGATGAATCTTTAACTGGAATAGTTGAATTTGAAACCAAAAACATGAATCATCAAATGTCCAACAAAAAGATTAATTTCTACCAAAAAAGTCAAAATTTTCAACTGAAAAAGATCATTTTTCAACAAAATATTAAATACTTGCAATGCAAATAAAAAAAAATTTCAACAAAATGGTTGAAGTTGCAACTGGAATAGATCAATTTTTAGTAAAAAAAATAATTTTCAGCCAAAGAAAAAACTAATTTTCAACAAAATTGCTCATTTTTCAACCGAGGAGATGAATTTTCTATTAAAATGATGAATCTTTAACAACAACAAAAAATTACTTTTTAACAAAAGATAAACTCTCAACCAAATAATTAAATCTTCATTCAAAAAGATGAGTTCGGAACGAAAAATGTAATAGTTGATATTTCAATCAAAAAAGATTGAAATTTTTAAACAAAAACAATGGAATCCAACCAAAAAGAACGATTTTTCAACAAAATACATGAATTTTGAACGAGATACTTGAATTTTCAACTAAAACCGATCAATTTTCAACCAAAAACAGAATACTTGAAATTTCACTTAAAAAATTGATTTTGAACAAATAAAAAAAAACAAATTTTCAAGAAAATAGTTCAATACCCGTAATATAAAGCTACTTTTACAAATGAAGAATCATTGTTATTCGATTTAATATTGCAATTTACTTTAAAAATTAAGCACGTTCTCGAAAAAATTCCCTGACTTTAAAAGAAATTCCCTGACATTTCCAGGTTTTTCCAGGTATATAAAAATTCCCTGACAATTCCAGGTTTTCCAGGTAGGGTAGACACCCTGCAAATCTGGTTAGATTGCAGAATAGGGGCGTCACCTCTGTTTTGGCTGGAAAATTTTTTTTCTCCAGCAACAAACTATTGGAATGTGTAATTGAACGATAAATTAAGCGATTTTATCAGGAAAACGTTCAAAATTATTGTTACTTTTGTTACTACGATGTCTCAAATATGGGTCTGTCACGATATCGGAATTATCATATTTAACTTACGGTTTAGGTGTTTTTAAACATCCGCAAGGCCAGAAACGCTGTAAATAATTGAAATCGAATTGTTTTTAATTAATCAAAATATATTTAGATATTTTTTTATGCCGACATAAGCTATTATGTCGACAAAAAGGAGACTTTCACGCACATCAGCTGTCACTTGTGACAAGAGGAGACGGGACGTTGGAAAGGGGTAGGGATTTGACCAACATTATTTTTGTGACCAGTCTAAGGGGTGCCTTCCCGCCCCCACAAGACGTTGGAAATGGGTAGGGATTTATTCAACATTATTTTTGTGACCATTACATATCTATATTTTATGTTTGTGACGATCTATTTTTGTGACTATCCATTGCCATCGATAGCCAAGGGCCCTTTCGTCTCATATCGTGACAGACCCATATTTGAGACATCGTAGTGACAAAAGTAACAATAATTTAAAACTTTTCCCTTATCAAATCGCTTCATTTATTGTCCAATTAAATATTCTGCTAGTTTGTTGCCGAAACAAAATTTTTTTCCAGCCAAAACAGAGGAGACGCCCCTATTCTGCAATTGCACCGCAAATCTTGTATTCTTCAGTTTTTGAAATGAAACATGTCCAATTCAAAAAACGCTCTGAGAAGGGCAGATTCCCAAATTTAAACCTGGAGTAAAGTATTAAAAGGCGGTGGCTACGTGTACCGAAATTTCGGTACGAATAGCTGGACTTTTTCGGTAAGAATTCCATGGGAAGGGGCTATTTGCGCCGACATTTCGGTACGGATAGCCGGATTTTTCTGGTAAATGTAGACTTCGGTATACAAAATCAAGAAAAACATCCCAAATGACACCGAAGAAATCCCCGGAGATGATGTCACGTAATTAATCTTTAGTAGAATCTATTTCGTTCACATTAAAACAAAAAGCAACACACGACCATTGTTTATAGGCTGTACTTTGCGACGTGAGTATTGGATTACCTCTCTTTATCAAACTAGAAAGCTTTAGCTTTATAGGAGGTGGGAGAGCGGATGTGAATTGTGATAAACGTGTCAGGCACAAGACAAGCACAAGCAGCACAATATTCCACAATGTCAAGCATGCATCTGACAAGTGGGAATATAACCTCACCTCATCGCCGGGTTCTCCGTCCTTGCCATTCTTTCCCTTGTCCTTGCTGCTCTTGACCGGTTCCTGGAACAGAACAAGCACTAAGTAACAGCACGAATTTTGAATTTTTGACAGACGATCACATTCCGCGAGGTCGAGCGGGATTTAGACGCACGATAGCGGTATGTAGACGGCTGAGAAAAAATTGAGATGAGAAAAATGAGAGATGAGAAAAGTAGAAAAGGGTAGATAGAGTACCATTATAATTAACCACGCGCTTCAAGAAAAGAAGAAGAGGGAGAAGAAGAAGGGAGTAACGGCGAAGTTTAGGAGTAACGGCAACGGAACGAAACGGGCGATTCGCGGTCGATTTCGCGAGGTCACGAATGGTCACGGGCACGGTTGAGCCAAAGCCAGTTGTACACCCTTTGCTTGGCTGATCCGGGTGTTCATGGCTAAAAAGCCAGTTAGCCTGTCAAGAGTCAATTGTCAAGACCTGGAGGCAGGGATTGGCAGGGTTGCTCCCTACTTCCCTGTTAACCGTCGCCGTCGGCTACGTCAGCCCACTAAAAAACACCGCTACTACCGTTGATAGAACAACCACGATTTTCCCTCGCTATCGTATGGCACGCACCTTGTCCTTTTTCTGCCTGTTCGGCATTTTAACGAGAGCTTGGCCGTCGACGACGATTCATACGATAGACCGACGGACACTCTTTGCAACGTATGTATGTATGTAGTATGTACATCAATTAATGACATCAATCAAAGACCGACCAGCCAGCCGAAACACGGCGAAAAAACGGCGTTGTTCATTCGCGACGACTGGCGAGTGGCAACGACGGCCATTGCATTGACGGACGACGGCCATCGGACGGACGAACGAATCAACGAACGACTAATTCAAGTATCGAAGTATCGATTAGATCGAACTGCGACCTCAAGCTATCTTCATTGTGGCGTAAAATTTAAATTTTACCATGTTTTTTAAATGTTATTTTTTCATTAAGGATTTTTTATCTTAATACACATTTCACAAGATTTCATTGTTGAATTTTTGTCTACGTTTATTAGAAAAAGCTTGATCAATTAATTTTTTTGTTAGAATTAAACACTGAAATGAAGTTACTAATGTCTCGGAAATGGGTAAATGTTATGTTTGAACAAAACATTTTACACGTACGCTTGTGGCACTCGTCAAATTTGATGCGTTTTTCTCAGTGCCGGCTTCAGCCTTTTTGGAGCCTGCGGGTGGGGTGAGGGGCGCCCTATTGCAAAGTTGGGCACTTTGCGCCCCTATTTGCTTGCAACTTCCGTGGCGCCCTCGGGTGTAGCTACCCCCCCCCCCCCCCCACCGTATGGTATTGGTTTTTCTCGAATATCGGGGTTTCTAAGTTCGAAGTTCAAAAGTGCCCCGGTGACCCGTTTTTCAACCCAGGGAGATGTATTGATTCTCGTTTAATTTTGATCAAATTGTTGCTTTTATAATGTGAAGATATTTTATATGATTATAATTAGACCAACTTTCATGGAATCAACCAATATAAATATTTTAATTGACTTTTAAACCCTTTAGAAAAATTCATAATATTAAAAATGTTTTAAGTAAATGAAAAGCAAATTGTTTAAATATTAAATAAGTAAAGTGAAATTGGATAAATATACAAATAATTTTTGAAATTGAATGAAATGAATTAAAAAGTGGTCGTTTTATATTGTAGAAATAATAAGTGCTGTATTTTCTTTATTTGGTGAATGATTTTCGTTGCACGTAGCTGCAGACACTTTTTTTTCTAAAAATAATGTTTTAAAATGTGAATTCTTTTATTAGGCTCAGTGCATGAAGAATGTTAGCCGGTTTTCCAAAAATGTAATATATATTATAGTTTGAGGTTATGAACGACAATAAACCTGTCACGAATAACGAATAATATAAAGATTTACGTAAAATAAAACAAAAAAAATGTATTACAATTTAAATTACAAAATATTATTTATTATTTTATATTAAGACGATTTATGAAAATACAACTTTTTATTTTAAGACTGTTTGAAAATTTGTGAGTGTTAAAAATAATTTTATGTTCATTTTATAATAAAAGGAGCCTCTTATACGCTTATTGTTATATTATATATAATATAACAATATTATGTTATTATGTTATGTATATATATATATATATATATTATGCCATTTAGTTGAATCGATATTTAGTTCGATTGCATACCAACCTTCAGTAATCAAGAACTTGTGACTTCTCGATTAACGACAGCCACCTCTCTTTCGGACACATAAGATAGAAAGAGATAGTTGCAGTCGATAGTTTTCAAAACGATCGAACATCTCCGTCTAATTTCATGCGATAGAAAGAGAGATCCGATCAACTAGATTAGAGGGCATCGGAATCCCACCCCAGGGACATATAGTATGGAAAGGTAGCTACGACCGTCAGAAGTGGAATAGGGATCAGAAAGAGAGGAACAATCGAGAAAGTCAACCTGTCTTTTTCTAAGGATGTTGATTGGTTCTACTCATCTTCCATCTGCGTGGAGCGCTATATCACTGGTTGAATCTATTATTTGACGTCACTGGTATATTCAGTAACGCTGTTTTAGTTGAGTCACTCACTGGTTCACCCAGGCAAAGTAGGAAAATCACTGGTTCACCAGTGATAATTCAAAATACTGATTCAACCAGTGACAATTTCACTGGTTCAGTTTAAGAGAGCATTCCCTGGCGAAAGTATCGGATAGGAATTCCTTCCGAACCAATCCGAAGTCATCCGAATCATTCCGGAATCTGTATCCGAACCAATCCGAGTTAATTCGAACCAATCCGAAAAAATTTCTACATTTCGTTCGATCCAAATCGGTCAAAAATTAATCCGACTCGATCCGATTCAATCCGAATAAATCCGAATCAAATTTTCAATTCGAATGAATCCGAACTCAGATTGACCTAAAACGATTTTCAATCCGAGTTAATCCAATTCAATTCGAACTCGGATTCATTCGAATTGAAAATTCAGTGTATATCAATCCGAGTTCGGATTAATTCGGATTCATTTGGATTGAAACTTTGGTTCGGATTGGTTCGTTTTGGAGTTTGGATTGAACCGGATTGAGTCGGATTAATTTTTAGACGATTTGGTTCAAACGAAATGTAGAACTTTTCTCGGATTGGTTCGAATTGACTGGGATTGGTTCGGATATAGATTCCGGAATGATTCGGATTGGTTCGGAAGGAATTCCTATCCGATACTTTGCCAGGGTTTATACTTCTGTCCGTCCGATCGCACAGTGGATCTTTTCTGAAATTCTGTCTCAAAATCGTAGAACTTTGGATCGGAATGACCTAGAGGGATATTTTTTTTCAAATTAAAGAAAAAACCTTTCCGAATATAGAAAAATTATAGAGAAAGTAAAAAAAAATGGTGACCTTGAAAATCTGTGTTGAAGATTGAATTTTTGGCAAAGAAAATCGTTTATTGAAAACAAAAACGCTTAGATTTTACATTTTATGTGCTATACATGTTTTTATATAGATTTTTGCATGCCCAATCCGAATCTGACATGTAAATCGTTATAAGACAAAATCCAAAATGGCGGAACCAATATGGCAGACTAAAATTGTAAAATGAAACCGATTTGATTAAAATTTGCTACAAGGTGTTTTTTCACGTCGCTATGATTACAAATGCAAGGTCAAAATTTGAAAATTCGAAATGGCAGATCCAATATGGCGGGCCAAAATTGTAAAAGGAAACCGATTCGACTAAAATTTGCTACAAGGGGGGGGGGTTTCGGGTCGCTGATTTCAAATCCAGGGTTGAAATTGAATAATTCAAAATGGCGGATCCGAAATGGCGGACCAACATTGTAAAAGGAAACCGATTTGACTAAAGAATGCTACTCGGGGGTTTTTCGGGTCGCTGATTTTAAATACAGGTTCAAAATTTAAAAAATTAAAAATGGCGGATCCAATATGGCGGATCAACATTGTGAAAGGAAACCGATTTGACTAAAATTTGCTACAAGGGGTTTTTTTTCGGGTCGCTGATTTCAAATCCGGGGTCAAAATTGAACAATTCAAAATGGTGGACCAAAATTGTGCAAAAAACAGATTTGACTAAAAATTACCGTTTTGGGTCGCTAAAAAATTAAAAAGTTTAAAGTAGCAAATTTTACTCAAATCGGTTTCATTTTATAATTTTGGTCCGCCATTTTGAATTGTTTATATTTTGACCCTGGATTTAAAATCAGCGACCAGGAAAACACCCGAGCAGCATTCTTTAGTCAAATCGGTTTCCTTTTACAATGTTGGTCCGCTATATTGGATCCGCCATTTTGAATTTTCTAATTTTGACCCTGGATTTGAAATCAGCGACCCGAAAAACCACCCTGTAGCAAATTTTAGTAAAATCGGTTTCGTTTTACAATTTTAGTCTGCCATATTGGCTCCGCCATTTTTGATTTTGTCTTACAATGATTTACATGTCAGATTCGGATTGGGAATGCAAAAATGTATATAAAAACATGTATAGCGCATAAAATGTTAAATCTAAGCGTTTTTGGTATTCAATAAACGATTTTTTTTGCCAAAAATTCCATCTTCAACACAGATTTTCAAGGTCACAATTTTTTTTTTTCACTTTCTCTATAATTTTTCTATATTCGGAAAGGTTTTTTCTTTAATTGAAAAAAATATATAAACCTGTAGGTCATTCCGACCCAAAGTTCTACGATTTTGAGACAGAATTTCAGAAAAGGTCCACTGTGGACCGGTGCGGGCAGAATGTTCGGTCGGACGGACAGAGGTATAAATGCACCATCAGGGTCGCCTGAACCGTTTCCATAATATTACGCAATATACGCGACTGAGTACTATACTCTGTTCCCCGAGAGAACGAATTTGGTCGCGCAAGTTTTCATGGAAGAAGGCGTCGACAAATTTTTTTTCGTTCGGTCGACAGCCAATCGCTGTTAAAGGAAGACACAATTTTTTTCAAATAGACTGACCCAAGTGTTTTCCTAAATTTTTTGTAGCCTCACTGACGGCCAGATGAGCGGACCGAACGTGACAGTGACAATAGGTCATAAATATTAAGGGACTTTCCAGCCAAATACTCACGCCTACGATTCCCCTTCTTTGACAAGCTGCGCGCAAAGAACGAAATTTCGCCATTTCAGAAATTCGTTCTCTCGTGGAACAGAGTATAGTGTACTGCGTCCCTTGCGAGGCGGAGTGGCAACCGTCTCTCGCCCTGCCCCTGAGAAACTGCAGGGAGTCAGGCGACTAGCAATTCTAGGAATTCATAAACCGCGTGTGACCGTGCGTTCATGAACTGAGAGTCTCGTGTATATCTTTGTTCAGGTTCACCTATATATTACGTTGCTTCATGTAGAAAACTAGGGACGTATTACACGTAACAATATACGCATATAAAACTACGCCAGTGAAGTTGGCACTCCAAAAATTGGAAATGAAATTTTTTTCATGGAATACTTTGCTGGTCCTTTGGTGGTGGTTCGTCATGTTTGGTGGTAAAAATTGTGGCAGATATTAATTTTTCAAAAAATTTTCCTCAACATGCGTATGGAAATGGTGCCACTCTCTTAAAATGAACCAGTGAAATCTCACTGTTTTCCAGTGAAATCTCACTGTTTTCCAGTGAAACCTCACTGGTTGAAACAGCCAGAAGTGTATCACTGACAATCAGTGAGAATTCACTGGTTCATTCAGTGGAGTTCCGGCACTGGTTTAATCATTAACCTTCACTGGTTTCTCAGTACCAGTAGTCATCTGGTCGTACGCCTTGTCGTCTGTCAGCTGTTTAGGTATGACATTTATCATTCATCACTATTGTGGGAACAGTTATAAAATTATCTTTTAAAAACCGCACTTACTCTCACAAAAATAAATGAAGGCCGGCCTGCAATATAATGGGATATAATATGTTGCGCTTAATTATTGTGGGAAGGCCTGTAGTTATGTCAACGTGTCGCGTCGCTCAAAGTCAACCCCAAGTGGCCAGGGGCCTCCCACTATCAAGCGAAAGATATTATATCCCCTGCTCATTGCAGCCAGGCGCTAAATATTTATAAAACAAACACTGGTACACAATAATTTTCGTTTTTACTCGAGAAATGCCAAGACCTGACCGGCGAAGCGCGCGTACCAGATGACTCGAGGTTCATGTCTTGTCCGCGTGGAGCGCTATATCACTGGTTCAATCTATCATCTGGCGTCACTGATGGAATCAGTAGCGCTATTTTAGTTGAATCACTTACTGGTTCATCCAGTCAAAGTGGAAAAATCACTGGTTCACCAGTGATAATTCAAAATAGTGATTCAACCACTGACAATTTCACTGGTTCAGTTTAAGAGAGCACGTTTAAAACAAGAAATGCTACAAGTGCTACGAAAAGTCTTTATATATATAATTCAACTACAATTACTGTTACTTACTTCATTATATTCACCTAATTTGTTATATTCAAGTAATACAGAGATATCCACTTCTTTCCACATTTATCGTGTTTAGAACTCCACTTTTTAATATTTCCCGAAAATTATTTTTGGAATCGTTTGACATATTTAACTAAAATTAGTGACGTGTAATTGATTATTATTTACTTTGTATTTTTTAATGTAAAATAATTAGTAATTAAAATATTTTGCCTTTTTTAACTTCAACGCGCAACGAAGTCGGCTCTTCTCAATATTTTAAAGTAACATTCATGAGAAGTATGCATTGACATCTTCTGCGACCCATGACGTTAGCAAAAATTGAAAATGTTTATTTGAAAAAAAAGTTAATAATTTTTTGCCGAGGCGTTGCACAATTCGTGCACAAATAACTTTGATGGTTTCGGGAGTCGATCGAATTTTGCGCAAGCAAAAACTGTCAGCGAGAAAGTTGGTCAGGAAGGTTCAAAGAAGTTTTCTGGAAATTTGTATCTCAATTGAAATAGTAGTTAACAAACTGTTAATGTTTTAATTTTCCAACACGATCGATTTTCTCTCGCGTAGGCTGCGGTCCGGCCGGTAAGATGTTACTACACAACGTTAGGTGGAACCCCGTCGCAGAGGCCGGTCAGATATGCAGATAATTTTTATTTAAAATACGAAAAATCAGGACTTATTGTAAGTTACATAAAATGGGTAGTGATAATTCAGAATCATGAGTGTCAAACTTTTGGCAGCATTTAAATAAAAATATATAATAAATAAACCCAAGAAGACAAAAAAAATTTAAGTGGAAATACTATATTTAGCGCAGATTTTAATTGGTAAATATTAATTATTTCAATAAACACATAAAATACAAGATTTTTAAATTTGACTCAAAAAATAATTTTAGGTAAATTTACTGGTCAATTTAACCAGACTTTTACGTTTAAAAAAATCAGAAAGAGTATGCAGGTATGTTTACAAATACAGATGAGACAGAGGACACTCGGGAAACAAGAAAGGAAACGTATACATATTATTTATTTTTGAGAATATTATGAACAATTATGAAGCTCATGTCTCTAGAAGTGGCATCGTTTAAATATTTTAATCAGAAAGAAAACAAAACATTATTATAAACCATGATTTGCCACGTTTTATTGCATTTGAATTTAAAAATCTCTTACGTACTCTAAAGCAGAGTTCACTTAACTCTGGGGCTACAACGGCTTGCCGGACACGGCGCTAATCTATCGCGCCGAAAAATTAAAACATTAACAGTTTGTTAACTACTATTTCAATTGAGCTAAAAATTTCCAGAAAACTTCTTTGAACCTTCTTGACCAACTTTCTCACTGATAGTTTTTGCTTGCTCAAAATTCGCTCGAATCCCGAAACGATCAAAGTTGTTTGTGCACGAATTGTGCAACGCCTCGGCAAAAAATTAACTTTTTTTTCAAATAAACATTTTCAATTTTTGCTAACGTCATCGGTCGCAGAATATGTCAATGCATACTTCTCATGAATCTTATTTCAAAATATTAAAAAGTGCCGACTTCGTCGCGAGTTGAAGTGAAGAAAGGCGAAATATTTTAATCAGAGAAAAAACACAGCCTTTTATAAATAATTCAGAAAATAAAAAAGCTACAACTTTTTTCATTGATTGAAAGAGATGCGGAATTTAATTTACGATGTGCATATGTATTTACAAAATTTTAATTCAAAACTTTATTCTCAAGTGCCCAGGGGCCTCCCGACTCCAGCAGAATAATTTTGTCTCCTTTTTGCATGCGGCGCCTCAATTGTAGGTCATTAACTTGTAAATTTAAACATGATTACAAGAAACAAAAAATAAGTGGGACGATGGCCGTGGGGGAAAAGGCGTAGGCTTTGGACCCACTTCGTCGGATTGCGGGTTCGATTCCCGCCTCGCACTCTGGAAAGAGCCTCGCCGGTCCATGGCAGTGAACACTAGCCTAGCAAGGGAGTTGTTCATGTCCGGAGAGTCGCGGGACCGGTACCTCTAGAGAAAAAGATTCTCTAAGTACTAAAGCTGTTGCTCTTGGTGGTTCGGAACCCACCTTAAACTGTAGGTCCCCCTCCCACCACCAAAAAAGTGTGTGTGTGGGGCGGGGGGTGTAAAGGAATAGGGAAGAGATACAAAAACAATGTAAACCCATAGGGGACACATTAGAAGCTTCGAAAAAAAGAAACAAAAAATGTGTGTTTAGAATACAATTTTTAAATTGGCTACTGGGTACACACGTCACTCAGACTTTTTACGGGTTAAAAATGCGTTCTGTGGATATGATAAAATCTAATCCAGAAACGGACAACGAATTTACATCGATGTTTTGAAGTAACAGTTTCAATGATTTGTAATTTGAATGTCACAAAAAATGTTTTATATATTTTCACTTCAACCACCAACTAACTTCACGTTTTTGAGTGCTGAGGGGAAAAAAAAGGACCAAATGCATGAGATTTGGTCCATTTTTGCCCAATTCGGCTAATATCTTCGTAAAAACTAATTTTTTCTGTATAAGTATATTTGAAAAATAGTTTTTATTTTTTAAGAGCTATTCAATGAAATAATAAAATGATAATAATTATTATTCATTACGAGGATATTGCAAAAATAAAGTTTTGTCCCATGCATTTTGTCCATTGTTTTCCCCTCATCACCCAACGAAGTGAAGTTAGCTGGTGGTTGAAGTGAAAATACCTAATGCTTTACATAATATTATGTGTCACGTTTTTAATATGACAGTACTATTTACTCGAAAAATTTTAATGATGGACTTGGCGTACTCTCTCATGAGACCTGGTGTTTGTTTACAAACTGTAATTCTATATTAAGCGGAGAAAAAATTAAAAACTCATAAAATTTTACATAATATTAAATTATATTTATTGCAGTCTATAAAATAATTACAAACATGACACACCCGACGAAAAAG
>CAKNYM010051108.1:188346-246450 GCA_932195095.1 Andricus curvator
TCAGGTAGTCCAGCAATGATCAATCCATCTTCACATTGCTGATTTTCCGTCCTTAGAACACGCTGATCTAGTCTTCTCTGACTATCCTGAAGAGAGGGGGAGAGAGGGGGGGGGGAGAGGGGAGAGAGAGAGAGACTCTCGTAGGTGGAAAAGGGACCACATATGTAGAAAATATGCGGTGATCAAATCGACCCTCTATAAGAGCCAAGTCCATTGTCCGAGGAGATTAGGTCGACTATCTGAGATGATCAAATCAACCTTCTATGTTGATCAGTTCGCCCATCTGTGATGATCAGTTCGGCTCTCTGTGATGGTCGAGTCGACCGTCTGAGAGAATCAAGTCGACTCTCTCAGATGATCGATTTGAACCTCTTGTGTCAGCTTGGCAGTCTGCAGATGTAGATGGCCAGATGGAGAACGCGGGACCAAAAGAGAGGCGGTGCTCAGTCATGCGTGACAAACAGCAGCTTAGCGACAGAGTGGGCAGAACCCACGTTAGTACCAACATTAGTTGTGTCAAGTTTCGTCAGCTGTTACTATGCGTCCAAATCGAACAGAAATGGTTCAAATGGTCCTGAATGTTTGCGTTTGGATTCCCTGGATTTATGATCATGGCAACTGCAAGTCAAGCCGGAACCGTACTTAAATCCAGATTACAGTGTACTATGACTTTACTATATACGTATGTATACCATTAAGCCATTTCCCTTTCGGGGTAGGCGTGACACTACCCGATTCGGGTAGTGTTTCTAGGTTGATAACTTGTAGTAAATAACTACAAGTGTGGGCTCACCACACCCACGATGTGCCAACAGCACTCAGTTTTCTCGAATGGTCACCCATCCAAGTGCTAACCGCGCCCAACGCTGCTTAACTTCAGTGATCTGACGAGAACTGGTTTTTTCAGCGTGGTATGGCTGTTGGCCATTGTAATCGTTGTATATGCGGACGACAGCGTAATACTTATAGTAGGTCAATCGAGAAAAGAACTGAAAGCGAAAGGACAAGATAAAATCAACCTTGCGGACAATTGGTGCAAAGAGTACAAAATCCAGTTATCGCCAACGAAGATCGTACTCATGATGTTTAAAGCTGGACTTTGGAAGGTCTCTTACAGTTTATGTGGGAACTGGAATAATGAGGGTGGTATAATGAAGGTGGTCAAGTATGGCCCATCTCGGTATAACCCTAAAACGTTGAATAACGGGTCATAAATGAGAAAGCATGTGGAAAATACTTCGGACAAATGCAAAGCTCTCTTCAACTCGTTGAGAAGAGTTGCGAGGAGAGACTGGGATCTTGGATGTAAAGATTTTAGGACAATGAACAACAGGCGCGGATCCAGAGAGGTGGCCTGGAGGGGGCGGCGTCGGAAAATTTTATACACATAGAGAGATATGACTAATTAAATTGACGAATGTCTAACCAAATTCATACTAGCAATCATGTTTTGCGCGCTATGCGCGCGATAACTTTCTTACTAGCGATACAAAGAAATTCTAAACATTTTATAATATTTCTATAAACTGCAAAGAATTTCGAAAAAAATGAAGGGATTTTCTAGGATTTGAAAGATTTAAAGGTAATTAAAAATGTTTTGGTTAATCTGCATTTTTAAAGAATTTCCTTAAATTTCGAAAGATTTGAAAGGATTTCATAGGATTTATAAGATTTTAGAATATTGGAAAAGACTCCAAGGAATTTCAGAGAATTTCCAACATGTACAAATATTTCAAAGGATTTTAAAGAGATTTTATAAGATTTCCGAGGATTTTAGTAATTCTGAGGGATTTTAAAGACTTTCAATAAGTTATTTTAATCCATTTTCCTGGATCTCAAAGGATTTCATAGGGCTTCAAATATTTCAAGATATTTAAAGGAAACTCATCAAATTTCATGTAGTTTCATGAGATTTCAATGGATTTTATAATTTAATGGATTTGAAGGAATTCATTCACAAGAATTGAGGGATTTCAAAGGATTTCAAAAATTTGGAACGATTTTCAAATATTTTGAATCGACTTCAAGAACTTTAAAGGTTTTTAGAAGATTCCCAAGAATTTCCAAGCGCCTAAAAATTTGAAGATATTTTAAAAGGTTTCAAAGGATTAAAAATTTTTAAGGGTATTTCCAAGGCTTCCAAGGAATTTTCAAGTGATTTAGAAAATTTGAAGGAATTTCCAAGGAGTCTAATGATTTTAAGTAGTTCCAAAAATCGTATGCGGTTTTAAAGAATTTCCTAGAATTTCAGGAGATTTAGAAGGATATTAGAGGAACTATAAGGTTTTAGGATATTGAACAATATTCCAGGGTATTTTAAAAGGATTTTAACGGATTTAATGAGATTTCCAAAGATTTCAATAATACTAAGGGATTAAATTTTTTTTTTTAATTTTAAGAACTACGATTTTGTAATTAATATCAAAAGAGTAATAAATTCTTGATGTCGATTTAAAAACTGGCAACCTCCAAAACTGATTAAGTTCAAATTTAATGGCCGTAAACATTTAATAATTCTAAAAAAGCATTAACAACTGTACATTGAAAATTAGTTTCATCTGGATAAAAAAACCTAGCATAACAAAATAAACATTAAAAAACTAGTAACGTTCCTGATTGAGCGTTTAAAAATTAAGAAACTTCGAAACAAATAATTACGAATTTTAACTTTTGAAACTAAACAACTTTTGTTTCAAGGTTTCAAAAATTAAACTTTTTCAGAATTGTGCATTCAAAATAATAATTTTAAATTTAAATTACAGAGATTTTCAGGACGATAAAAATTTTTAAGAGGTATCATATCATGTAGCATCAAATGACATTCAAAGTGATTGGATAGATTTTATTATTAAAAAAGTGAGATTTCTGTACAAAAAAAACATTCATTGTTATTTTCACTGGTCAAAATTGAACAGATTTAAATATTGTAAACCTTCAAAGTTTATTTATTCTTAAAACGTTGAAAATTATATGATTATGAATTGGAAGTTTTAAAAATAATGAATTTAAGGCTAATGGAACCGTTAAAAATTTAATAATTACAAACGTCTGAAATTGAAGTATTCTAAAATTAGGTTTGTGAAACTAAATCGTTAAAAATTAATTATTTTCAAATTATATATTACGCTTTTTAGAATCTAAAATACGAAAGTAATAACTTGAAAATCAATTATAAACCATTTCCATGCATGCGGAGCAGCTTCATGTTACATACTTAAAGTCAAACATGACGTCAAAACTGACGTATGCTATAATAAACTGTCAAATTGACAGTTGAACAATGTGAATGAATGAATTTGAATATTATTATGAATGATCTTTTTTTTTAGGGGAAGGGGGGCGATCGCTGGCTTTGCCACCATGTAGATACAGACACGTAGCAATATAGACACGTTTGAACATATTCTTTTTTAATGTCAAGAACTGTGCGAAGATCGAGAGGGATTTAAAGCAAGGTTGCAGGAAAGAGGAATCTAATGGCCTTCAGAGAAACTAAGATAAATTCCGGAAGACCTTTTCAATGAATTTTCAAGTTATGTTACGCGAATTTTAAAATTAAAAGAAACATTGGGTCTCTTATTGGCAAGATATCGTGGAGTCTTGTAGGTGGGAAACACACGGGGCAAGTTGGAATTCCGTAAATTAAACGTTAGGGGAAATTAAACTGTATGATGAAACACAGAGAGTAGAAAAATTCCCCAGTCGCCGAGGTAGTAGGTGAAATTAGCGAAACAAAAGTGCTGTTTAGATTAGAACTGGCGACGTTTAAGTTTCTGGGAGCCGTACGGTAGGCAGAGTCGGGGAGGTAGTTACTAGTTATTCCCCGAGCGGCGGGCGCGTCCACGAGACTTTCCCCGGGTGCACTGTTAGGAGAGTAGCTCAGACCCGTAAATCTCTAATAAGAACTCTGCTCAGCTCATTTTTCGAAATCCGTGGGCGATTCCCAAGCAGTGGTGGTCGAGTAATAAAAGAGGGAAAAAGTGGGGCAATGAGCCTAATGTAAACCCCAAATTCCAGGCAAAAATATTTATTTGTTTATGAGATATTGCAATTTGTTAAAAAATTTCAAATGACGATGTCTCCAGCACAGTTAGTCGTAGTCAATTTTTTTTTATTATAGTGAAATGTGGCGAAGGAAATGAGTTGTTATCATTATTCCGATATTTTTTTCAATTATAAAAATGACTTAAATAATTAGCCATGGCTGCTCAAAATTTATTTCTTTAAATAACTTTGCTAGTTTAAAAAATATCGCACTGATGCTCAAAGCTTATTCTATTCGTCACCGAGGGGTTAACAACTCGTGAAGTCAGGTGTACACCTTCGCTAAAGTCAATGGCGTGAAGTAACTTGAATTCACATGAAGTCACTTGAATCCCTTGAAGTCAGTGTACCGTCGGTCGAGTTGTGAACCCCTCGTTCGTCACATGTTCCTGTATTAAAACAAAAAGAAAACCTGCATACGATTAACTCTTCTCGAGATATTGAGCATTAAAGCGTCCCGGACTCCTGACAAAAGGAAAACTGCTGTTTCACAACCATGCAAGACCGCATATAGCAAGAATGACCCAAGATTTGTTGACTGATTTTGGATGGGACATTTTCGTCCAGCCACCGTACTCTCCAGCCCCAGCTCCCAGTGATTTCCACTTGTTTCCAGCACTCGAAGTTCATTTGCGGATTGCGGAGCTAGCACTTCAGGAATGATGAGGAGGTGACGACAGCGGCCGCTGCGGCGCTTGGATGAAGGAGCCTAAGGGCCTGCAATGGTACGCCAATGGTTTGCAAAAATTGTGCCTACGCTATACAGAAAATGTCTGGATCTGGCTGGTGATTATGTTGAAAAATGATTATAAACCTAACATTTGGTAAAAATTGTTTTTCACATTTTTCAATTCATTTTCATTTTTTTAGAACACTTTTGAACTTACTTTTGGACTGACCCTTGTATTAGTATCAGCAATCAACGTGTTCTTCGTAGACTCGCACAATCGAAAAGTGAACAGATGAGTATAAAGTGTGCGTGCAAAACATTGTTTCGAGTCAATTTTTAAACTGCAGAAAAATTAGTCAATAGTAGTCACGCCTACCCCGAAAGGGAAATGGCTTAATGGTATAATAATAATAATAATAATAATGAAGAAAAATATCTCGAGAAATTATGCTTCAGGGATTACAAATTGATAGGAAAATAATTATAAATAAATAAAATAATTGTACAAATTGTAAACTTCTGCTCCAACTTCGGACCGCAAGCGATATTTTATTTTATATCAGTACATTTGACTGGACTTGAACTATGTGTGTGGATGTCGCTGCCTGTAGAAGTATAAAGCAGAATGTCGGGCATTATTATATGGTCGCCGCAGCTCCTTATACTGGTGCGGGAAGATAAAACCATATCGACGAGCTACTTGTGGTATCATTGGAAGATTTCGGCGATTAGGAACGAATGCTACAACCATTTTCATGTGACTATCAAACATTGGACGAATGTGATTGTTGACGTTGACGCCAATGTAGTACAGGCCATATCTCACTAGTTTATAATTAACAAATATTAATGGTACAAGGTAACCATCTTGATCTGCGTAATAATGAATATCAAGACTTCGATGAGTCTCTTGAGGGGATACATCGATCGAAGATGAACTTAATTCTGCAAAAAGAAATAGAATTGAATCAATTTTTATATTTTAAATATGACTATTGTAGGAGAAAGATTTTTAATTAGATCAGTTTCGAATACAAAATGAATATAGGTACTTATGAGTCTCATACAATGGGGAAGTTGAATGAATATTTGGTAATATGTGAATGCCCGCATGACATGCTCTTTTAAACTGAATCAGTGAAATCTCATTGATTTCCCGTGAAATATCTAAATGCTTGAAATAGCCTGAAGCGTGTCACTGGCAACCAGTGAGATTTTACTGGTTCGCTCAGTGGAATTCCGTCTTTACTCTCAGAAAGCTAAATGAGGGCCGGGCTGCAATTATAATATATATTTCGCCTTGCTGTGGGAACACCTGTCACACAGTTGGCTGATTGATCCCGACAACTGGTCAGTTTTGACTAAAACTTGGTACAAGGGAACTTTTGAGGCCGCTGATTTCAATTTTGAAAATTTACAATTGATTGACCGTTAGGCGAAAGTGTGCTTTTTTATTTTTAGCGATTTTTTAATTTCACAAGGAGAAAGATATATATAAAAACATGCAACTTTTAATTTAACCATTAATAATTCACTCAAAATATTCTACGTATTATATTTACCAATAGAATGAAACAAAACCGATAAATTGAAGAGCAGAGTACCATGCACGATGTTCATTTTCTGTATATGACATACACTGATTGCGTAAAGTAATCAAGTAATGTTTTATTAAGGCATATACGCACTAGACGCTTTCTCGATTCTGAATTAATTTATACATTGTAAGACAGATAGACTGAGTGAGGTTTACTATTGCTTTGAGATATTTTGTTTTTCTAGATAGTGAAGATTTATGGTACACGGAATAAAATTTGTAAGTTCAATCCATTTCCTGAATATCAGTAGAGTTCCAAATGTGCAATTCAAAAACAAACAAAAAAATATTAATGGGGTTAAAAAAATCAAAAATAAAATTTTTGATTGAATGTTTTCCTCAAAAGCGTACCTTTAATTTTTTGTAAGTATTAACATTTCGATTTCTTTTAATTTTCTGTGTCGATTAAAAAAAATTGTTGGATATTCTTTAACTTTTGGAGATACATATTAATTTTTTAGTGGAGTTGCGCGGCCTTACTGTACAGTGTACATACAGGGGGACATGACGATATCGATATCTCGAATAGTTTTCGATATATCGATTTTTTATGTTGAAATTATTGACTTTTGTTTTTGATTAAAATAATTTCTGAATATCGATTTCGATAAAGACATACTTTGCTGCTGCAAATCACGCGGAGAAAACGAGGAAACCACACTCGCGTTACCTGAAAGAAGTTTGCGTTATATAATTGTACAATTACTATCAAAGTTTGGGGTCTATAATAGTGAGTTAAAATGCGCAAAAAATTAGAATGTGCAAAATATAATTTAATAGATTAAACAAAAAAATGTGGCAAAAATAAAAATAAATAGTAGTTTATGTGTCATTTGCATCAACGAAATGGTTTGGCGAGGATGATTTATGTCACCGAAAGCAAAATCATTTAGGCAAAAAAATGTATTTACTTTCTTTGGAAATCTTATAAAACGGGGAGGTAGCGTAAACATAATCGGAATTTTGCTTTTTTTGGTCCACCCTAGTACTTATATATACTGAAGAATTATCTAAAATTCAGTTGACCTTGGAAAATCAAAAGTTTTGAAATTGAGTGGATGTTAAATTTGTTTAATTACCCGGTAAGAAGAGAAGAATTCAAAAAAATTCAGAATCTGAATTCCCATTAATACGTGAATTTTCCTTCATCGAAAGTTCCACCAACGAGTAGAAAAAAAAAGCAAAACCTATTCCCTTTAATGGACCTGGAAAAACTTAATGGAAGCGTATTAGAAGGAATTAAAATGTGGAGAAATGTCGAAGAAATAATAGAAAGGAATAGAATAATGTAACTTTTAAGGCAAAACTGTGAATTGAAATAAATGCATTTAAAAAAAAAAGTATTGTATTTAGGTAAATTATGTGAACATTTTTTGATTAATCTATCGAACAGAAACATATTTTGACTGATTTCATATGAAATCTGTCTTGGAACACGCACTACTGCTGTGCAAATTTGCATGGATTGCACAGCCACACAAAAAAAGTATACGGAGTCAAAAAAACGATCTATATAACATTGCAGTAATATTGGTCCAGCATAGTCGCAATCCAATTTTTTTTTAATTTTCTGCCTACCATTTTTTTTGGTTTGACTTTGAATTTTTGGTTTAGGTTGAATTTTTGCAACTTGACTGCTAAACATCTGAACTCGTTTTTAGGGTTTAGGAGAGGAGAGAGGAGATGTTTAGTGGCCAACTTGCAAAAATTTAACCTAAACCATAAATTAGAAACTATGCAAGTGCAAATATTTTGTAGACAGATTAGAAGGAATTAAAATAATCGAAAACGAAGCATGTCAGAATGAAATTAAAAATAACCATGACAAAAAAATTAAAATTTCCAAACTTATGTTGCACACGGGGGAATAGAAACCATGTAAGCGTACACATTTTGTGGATGGATTAGAAAGAATTAAATTAATCGAAAATACAGCATGTAAGTATGGAATTAAAAATAACCATGAGAGGCGTGTCTACTGCTCGCATTAAGAGGAATTAAAAAAATGGAAAATATGTTCGCCTGCATGGAATACAACACAAGTGGCAATCGTTAAGGAAATAGAAAAGAATTGGTTTCGGAGATAAACCTATTCTTTCGTTGGGCACTTCACCCGATGGAAAATTAGCACATTCAAAAAAATTAAATAATGTTCAGTCTTTCGTTTATATCTGAAAATATTAATTTTTCTCTATTCTTCTCTTCTTACCGGGTATATATTTAAAAGAAGAAAAATCTAAAATACAGGATATCTATAGTTGTTTTGTAAATAGCGTGAAGAAAATAAAAGGTCTCTCAACAGTTTTCATGTTAGTTGAAGGGTTGCAGTACAGAACTAGGTAACCAGCAAAATTGGAATTTCACAGGAGAGGGAAATAACATTCTGTAAAATCGAAATCATAGTTTAAATATAAAACAAAAGTTTACTCCCGAGCTAAAGTGTTTCTGAATTGTCACCAAAAAAGTATGATTAAAAAAATTATCCAGTTCCGCGAAATAAAATGTGGAAGTTGGCAATCTCAAAGTGACAGGAACCTAAAATTGGGACCTGCTTGGTTGCGGATCACGATAAAAAGTGCAATTTTCAGTTTAAACAACAAATAAAAGCTTGCTCCCGAAATATTGAGTTGCTAACTTCGAAGAAAATAAGTTTTCATAGAAAAAGTTAACCAATTCCGGGTAAATCATTCATGAATTTAGAGGTTCAAATTTCATGGTTTTTGAAAAACGTCTTTGGATAGCGACTAAAAATCCATCTTTCAATAAAAAAATAATAATAAAAACTTGCTCTTGAGATAGGCTGAATAAGAAAAAAAATGTTCCATCCAAAAACATTATTCTGTTCCGGGAAAATAAAGATTTAGTTTGACGGTATCGCACTGTAACAGACAATTTTTCGCTGAAAGGCCCATAACAAGAAGAAAGGTATATGTTTCTTCATAAACAAACAATAATAATTTTGAGAAATATATTTTCTGATCGCAAGGAAAAAATTAAGTGAACAAAAATCTTATAAAAGTGGCTTTTTGTAGAAAATAAAGATTTCAGATGTTAGGTTGAAATTTGATTGGTACTGCAGTGCTGATAAAAGTGGCAAACAGTGACCCCAACTTTGGCATGTAGCGGTACTGCGCATGCGCTAGCTATTCATGAGAGGAACACGACGCGAATTATTGTTACCATAGTAACGGGTTGTCGCGTCGTGTTCCTTTTATGTGTTCTAGCGCAAGCGCAGTACGTCTACATGCCAAAGTTGGGGTCACTGGTGGCAAATAGTTTTATTAAGGGCTCTTTCTTTGAAAAATAGTATTTGATCATTGAACTGCATTTAAAAACTCTTAGGAAGAGGAATATGTTTAAAAAAAGGTTTTAAAAAAGTTAAGAGGATAGGCAATTAAAAAAAAGAAGATGGGGTACAAGTACAGAGAGTCAGTTATTTGGTTCCTCAATTACCAATCTTTTTATTACTATATTGAAATGAAATTTTGGACAATTTTTTGATTTAATGCTTTCTCGATGATTCATTATAATAAAAGGAGGTGTTTCGGGCTTCAATCGCGCGCAAAACTACGAATCTTGCCGACGTTTCGTGAACATTCCAGTTCACTTCTTCAAGGCTAACCTGAAACTGAAGTTTCAGGTTATGTTGTTCTCACATATACTCTCTACAATGCCTGTGGTTGGCCAAAGCGCCCCACCGCACCGTGGAGACTGGTCGAACTTGATTGGCCGATCAAGTATTTTTTTTAAACCCGGGAGGACGGAAAGCCAAATCGGATTGGTATTATATCCATGGTTTCTATTGATGTTATTAGGATGTTTTAAGAAGCGATTGCTTCTCTATTTTTTCTTGGAAATATTGTATTTTTTTGCAATGACGGTGGTTTTGTCAAATAAAATGCCATGTCCTGTTTCGATATGATGCTCAGCTAGTACTGATTGCGTGAAATGTTTTAGCCTGACTTTACTCTCAGGTTCCTTTACACGTTGGCTCACCGCTCTCCCGGTTTCTCCAATATAGACTTTGCGACAAGAGCAGGGAATTTTATATACTCCCGGATCACTGAGAGGTGCTTTTTCATCTTTAGGGTTGTTTAGAAGTTGTTTTATTTTCGCAGGTGGCTTGAATATGGTTTAGATGTTGTGTTTGTTGAGAATTATTCTTATTTGTTCTGTGTTACCTTGGATGTAGGGTAAGATGGTGGTAGTTTTTCTCCCTCTTTCTTTATTAGGTTGTGTTGACTTGTTTTCTTGCATGTATTTTCTTATTGCTTTATCAATTTGTTTGTGTAATCGTTCTGTATTAGGATTTGTTTAACGTTTTGTAATTCCTTTTGTTAATTATCTTTATCTGTTATGGAGACAGCTCTGTATATAAGGGAGTTGATGACCGATTGCTTTTGAGATGGGTGGTGGTGGGAGGAGGCATGTAGGTATCTGTTTGTATGGGTGGGTTTTCTGTAAACTTCTTTTCTTCTTCTTTTCTGTAAATTTTCCGTTCTGTTCAATTTCCAGCGTGAACTGGATATTAGGATGTAATCGATTGATGAAATCGGAAAACTTGTGTAGTTCATCTAGTCCATGTCACCAGATGAAAAAATTGTCGTCAAGGTAACGGCACCGAAATTCCGGTTTAAGGTTGGATAGGTCGAAGATATTATTTTTTAGATGTTCCATAAAGATGCTGAGTATCACACGTGAGATTGGAGATCCCATTGCTACTCCTGAGGTTTGTTCGTAGAATTGGTTATTGAAAGAGAAGTAAGTATTATTGAACAGTGTTCTATCAAAGGTATGAGATCGGAGAGGAAGTTTGCAAGGGATTTTATAATATCGATTGTATTAGAAATTGGTACATTTGTAACGAGAGATACTACGTCGAAACTCACTAGGATGTCTTGCGGGGTTGAATGTGAATCTGTTGTATCTTTTTGATAAAGTCGAAAGAGTTTTGTACGTGCGTGATAGAGTTTTCTGTGGAAGGATTCAGTTTCTTTGGTGAGAAAGCGTGCTAGGTTGTAAGATAGTGAGCTTATTGCGCTGACAATAGTTTTGAGTGGAATGTTGTTTTTTGTGGATTTTTGGGAGTCCGTAAAGTTTTGGAGAGATGGGATTATTAGGTATCAATTTAGAAATTGTTTTGCTGTCAAGTTTAGAGGCTTTTAGAAGGGTTTTTGTTTTGCTGATTATTGTTTTTGTGGAGTCTTTTTTAAGTTTTTTATATGTATGGTCAGTTACAAGGTCCATGATTTTGGTGTTTTAGTCTTCTTTATTCATTAATACTGTTGTGTTGCCTTTGTCTTTTATTGCTGATTTTTCTTGTTTTGTTAAGTTTGTGGAGGGAAGTTGTGTTTGGCGTAAGATATTGACTGTCCTACACCATATGTCATTCGCTTTTTTCGGGTGGAAGGGTATATATTGTGGATTCCAAATTACTGACACTAGTTCGACCAGTCTCCACGGTGGGCACTCTGGCCAATAACAGGCATCGTAGAGAGTATATAATATAGGAACAACATAACTTGAAAATTCAGTTTCAGCTTAGCCCTGAAGAAGTGAACTGTAATGTTCACGAAACGTCGGAAAGATTCGTAGTTTGGCACACCATTGAAACCCGAAGCACCTCCTTTTATTAAAATTTTTCGATTAGACCAAAATTCAAAAGGTTAAGTCATTTTCAAAATTATGAAATTTTTGTTTTCAAGAGATCCGTGAGTTTTAATCATGATTTTCAGTAGATTTCAGTAAAATCAAAACTTTGAACGAACGAAATCAAAGTCTATGGCTTAAGGTCCCTGTTTAGTAAAATGAAAAAAAAAAAAAAATTGTTTAATTAACATTATATTGAAAAACATACCTACTTCTTATACTCCGTTCCATTTTATCTACATTGTTATATATTTTGAAGAGAACCGTCTGTATATGCTAATTGTAGAACGCAAACCCCGAGTTTCTCAATGAGAATATAATCGTCAAAGTCGTAGGTGATTTGAGAATCATCTTTAAAAAAAATTTAAGTTACAATTTATGATTGTAGTCCATCAAACGTTTAAATCGCAGTTTTCGATTTGAGTTACAATATTTATATTTTAAAAATGCAGTTTAAATGTACGCAGCATTGAAATGTCTTCATTGTTTCGTAAAAAGTGTCATGGGATTAAATATGATTAAAAAAAAGGACACTGTTTGGGATTCATAGCGTTGTAAATTTGACCAAAATCTCAACTTAATTGATTTTAATAAACACCTTCTTACCGGGTTCTCTTATAGTCTCTAAAGATTTGTAGCTGTCGAAAAAATCACGCCGATAAAAAAGTACAAAACTGATTACAATTATCTATTACCAGTCACCTTAACGATTTTTGCTATCAAAATTTCGATGACAAACACCAAAATTGAAAGAAGGTATCCAACTACAAGCACTATCAGAAGTGCAAACATAAGTTCTGTTGATTCTATTCCTCCCAGAAAATCCAGATCTTCATTGGTGAATTTCCTAATGGAGTTGATACGCGGAATTTCATCCCACTTTTCCATTAGACCCAAGGCAATCATTCTCAGTATAATTGTATGAAATCTTCTAACATATTGGAGAATCTGGTCCCAGAACAAGACCCTTCGCATGCTGAAGAATGGGTTCTTCAATTAACTTCAAAAGTGGATGATTGTCTTTGTCTCTATATTTCGAGATCATCCACTCTCCCGTCGTTTTCGTTAAAAGGATAGTTGTATTTTTGTGGACCATTATGTCCTCAGCACATTGTTCTATATTGCAATAATGTCATACATAATTTTCAACTATTTTCAATCTAAACATTTGCTTGTCAAAACGAGAGATCGTTTCCATGTAGGTGGGGTGTGCAATCAGCACTAGTCCCGTCTTGTTCAGATCAATTAGATTTTCGAGTTTTACTTCTGAATCTGTACTGATGTTATAATTCGTTAAGTATACATGAAAACTTGAAAAGTAGAAGAAGCTCAGGATTTCCATGCAAGCACAGATAATTCGTCCGCATAACTGAGTTTTCAACTAAAATTATAAATTTCAAACTGGTTAAACTTAGTTAAACTTTAGTTCAAAATACATTTTTAACCAAAATCAATGATTTTTCAACAAAATATTTGAATTTTCAAGCAAAAGAGATGAATTCTCAACGAACAATGTAATAGTTGTTGCTTCAACCGAAACCGATTTTTATTTCATATCAAAAAACAGGTGGAGTCAACAAAAAAAGACGAATTTTCAAAAAGCAGTTGATTTTTCAACCAAATAGGATACTTTTTAAGAAAAATGGTTTCATTTTCAACAAAGTAGATTCATTTTTAACCAAACAGTGGAATTTTCTACCAAAAACATGAATTTTTAACCAACAAAATTAATTTTCTACGTAAAAATACAGATTTTTAAGGAAATAGTTAAAGTTTCAATTAAAAATGATAAATTTTTAACCAAAAGTGGAATCGTAACATTTTCAATTAAAAAAATTAATAGTTTTCCCAACAAAAAAATTTCAACAAAGTAGTTCAATTTTCAACCAAAGAGATTAATTTTTAACTAAAATTTTGCATCTCCAGCCAAAAAAATAAATTTGTAACAAAGTAGTTCATGTTTCAACCAAGCAGTTGAATTTTCAAGCAAGAATCTTAGTTTTTTAACAAAAAATACGAAATTTCAAGAAAAAAGTAAAATTTTCAACGAAAACATTTTTAAATAAAATAAAGAATCCTCAACCAGAAAACTGAATTAAAAAAAATAGTTCTATTTTCAACCAAGTAGTTAAATTGTCAACCAAGAAGAATGATTTTCTACAAAAAAAAATTGAACAAAATACAGGAGTTTTCAAATAAATAGTTTAATTTTCAACAAAGAAAAAAAATTTTAACCAGAAAGATGAATTTTCAAGTAAAAAAGTTTAGTTAAAATTAGTTAAAAAAGGGAAAAATAAATTTTCAGTTAAAAAATTTAATTATTAAGCAAAAAAAAAAAAACGAATTTTCAACCAAATAGTTAAATTTGGTTGAGAATTTATTCCTGAAAATTTAACTAGTTCATTTTTGGTTGTAAATCTATCTTTTTTTAATTGCAAATTTGAAACAAAATTCAGCCACTTGATTTTATATATTACACTCTAAGAAAAAGTCTATTAACAGTAAAATTACGTTCCTTTCAGAATGCGTCCTTTGAAATTATCCCCTCTATCTGCCCCATATTACTCTTACGACCTTCCGGGAGCCCAAAGAATATGTATGCAAAATTTGGTGCCGATTAGTAAAAAAACTGTGGCGGTGCCCCCGCCCCATTTCTGCCCCCCCATTACTCTTACGACCTGTCTGGGAGCCCAAAGAATATGTATGTAAAATTTGGTGCCGATTGGGCCACAATTGTGGATTTGCATAGGCATCATACTTGATTTACTTGATACTTGATTTTATATATTGTATATATATATATATATATATATATATATATATATATATATAATTGAAAAAAAAGTTAAACAACCACCGCAGGGTCCCACTAAGAGCAACTGCCATCCAAAAAATGTCAATAGCCCCCAGTAGCACCGCGGTAAATCACGCCCACGGCCACGTCTCACAACCGTGAGATGGGTGGTCATAGGCAACGACGAAATCACAACGACAGGCCGGCGAAACCCTCGTGTGTCTTGAGGACACGAAGCGACCCAAGAATGACAGCTTTCTGCATCCATCTCGCAAGTGCCTTGGCATATTTTTGGCACGCGGGTATGGCTTTAAGGTTACGAACCAGTGACAGTTTCGCATATATATATATATATATATATATATGTGTGACGAGATCTGAAGAAAGACCCCTCAGCGGCCAAAAATCGATTCTCTGATTTTTAATGTTCTACGTATGTTAATTAATTATTGACGGACTGGCGTGGGGTAGCGAGGGAGTCACGTTTGAGAATTAATTTCTGAAAATTTAACTATTTCATTTTTGGTTGTAAATCTATCTTTTTTTAATTGCAAATTTGAAACAAAATTCAGCCACTTGATTTTATATATTACACTCTAAGAAAAAGTCTATTAACAGTAAAATTACGTTCCTTTCAGAATGCGTCCTTTGAAATTAAGCAGATTTCTTTTATCCATCAATAGAATTATTTCACTGTTCAAAGACTTATCCGTTAAATGCAAAACGGAAGTAGTTTTACTGATGAACGATTTCATTTGACTTTGAAAAGAATTCCTTTAAGGGCATGCTCTTCGGTGATCACGTGACCAAACCAGTCCTTGGTTATGAAATTTTTTTTGGTGTTCACCATGTCCAAACGCAATGATATATCGCTTTCAAAATTTGGAATATAGGAAAAGTGTGTGCAGATACTTCTTTTTTGAGTTGCAACAAATGTTATTGTTTATATTGATTTTTTAAAATGTTTAGACGATTTAGTCCAAAATTTGTGTCAGTTATCAACATACGCGCATCAAAAAATCTGAAATGCATCAAACCAAACATTACCTGCAAAGTGCTCGACTCGAGTGGTAATATCCTATTTTATTAATTTATAAATAAAATTTCTTTATAATTATAAACATATTGATGTATACAAACGTTCTTTAGTGCTTTTTATTCAATCGTTCAAATTCTAAACACGATATCTCAATCCGTGTGGACGTAGTGAGCACCAAAAAAAATGGAAATAATATTACACATTTATTTTTTACATGAATAGTTTCTTTCAAAATTATTACTCAAACTAAATATACAAACGCAATTTATTGTCCCGTTTCCTATATTCCAAATTTTGAGAGCGATATATCATTGCGTTTGGACATGGTGAACACCAAAAAAAATTTCATAACCAAGGACTGGTTTGGTCACGTGATCACCGAAGAGCATGCCCTTAACTATTAAAGGATTTCATTTGCTGGCTAGCGGAGAAAGTGCGTCTGCGCATGAGCGAATTTTTTCACTGCACGTTTTATTTATTCATTGATAAAGTGAGTGAAAAAACGAGCGAAATGATGTCGAAAATAGATTTCTTCAAAAAATTAGGAATCCCAGATTGTAACGCGAAAACTTTGGAAGGTACGTATACTGAAAGAACCATTTTTGATCCGCATAACCTCACTTTTCATTGATTCTTACGCTTTTGACAATCGAAGTATACATTTTTTTTATTGCTTTTGACAATCGGAAGTTCGTAAGATGTTCTTTATGAAATGATTTTGTAAATCGTGGATTTTACATCGATTTTATATTTACATTCACCAAAGTTCGGCTTTTGTACATTTGTTGCACGTAATATCATGCAATACGTTTTCTTTTAACGTTCAAATTATTCTTTCTTTTGTCCGAAAATAGATTCCACTTCAAGATCAAAGGAAATCCTTTCACAGTTAAAGGATAGCATTTGAAACGACAATCCTTTAACTGTGAAAGGATTTCCTCTCATGCCAATTTTGAATAGAAAATCCTTTGATAGTGAAAGGAATCGTTTGACAGTCAATAGTCTGTTTTTAGAGTGTAGATATACCTGTCAGGGAGCCCAAAGAATCTGTGTGCAAAATTTGGTGCCGATTAGTCAAAAACTGTGGTGGTGCCCCCTCCCCCTATCTGTCGCCCCATTACTCTTGCGACCTGTCCGGGTGCCCAAAGAATACACTGTTAAAAAGCGGAGTTAAAATCAACTCCGAAGCATACCCTATAAAAGTCCCACTGTTTTGAGTAAACGGCAAGCGGAGTAGAAGAAGACGAGTTGAAATGTAACTCTTGGAAAAGAACTCCCTAACTGCACTGTCCGGAGTTATTTCAATCAACGCCGTCCTGACCCTATAGTTGTCCCACGACACCATCAGAAGTTGATTTTAAGGAGTAAATATCGCTAAAAAGGAACGCTGAAGGGAGTATTTCACTATTTAGAAATAGACTCCAGTACTCTGAATAGTGAATATATTTGATGTTTTAAAACTCCAAGATTCTAGATGGTCACGTGTCGCGTGCCGCGTCGGTCCGATTTGTTATTTAATATTTAGAAAAAAGATTTAAAAGAACGATAAAAAGAGTGATCTATGGCAACCAGACAAAGCGGGTGAGAATTGTATATATGAATCAGAATTGGGATACGAAGAATTCATAGACGCCGGTAAGTATAATTGTATATAATAATAATTATGAACATATCCATGATGCTTTTGAATCTTTTTGTACGATTTAAAAAACTCATGTGGATTATTCCTGTTAAAATTGGTAAATAAGACAAATAAGTTCATTTAGAAACCTTTTATTATTAAAAATTAATCCTAAAGCCACTTACTCATATTACACTTACTTACTCGTATTAAGAACAATTTTCCAAGCATTTCTTTATCAATTTTAGAAGGAATAATCCAAACGAGTTTTTTAAATCGTACGAAAAGATTCAAAAGCATCATGGATATGTTAATAATTAATAAAATATATACAATGATATACTTACCGGCGACTATGAGTTCTTCGTATCCCAATTCTGATTCATATATACAGTTTTCACTCAATTTGTCTGGTTGCCATAGCTCACTCTTTTTATCGCCAACATATTTCACTTTCCTAAAAATGAAATAACAAATCGCACTGACGCGAAACGCGACCATCTAGAATTCTGGATTCTAGAATTTTCAGGTTTCGAGTTCGCAGTTTCGCACGCGTTGACTTGCGGCCATGATGTGGCGAACAACTGCGAAGTGAGTGTTTTGCAAGTTTTCTGTGAATACAGCTCCGAACATAAACCCCATAAGAAGTCCCGCCACGTCTCTTTAACTCCAGATTTGAGCATGGGTTAAGATTTTGTTTCTGTGCGGTGCGAAATAATTATATTCACTCTGAATGCACTTCCGAACCTTTTGTCAATACTGAGTCGATTTTATACTCCGAAAAATTGTACTCTCAACTCCGCTAGCCATTAACTCCTCAAATTTTTAACAGTGTATGTATGCAAAATTTGGTGCTGATTGGCCAACAACTGTGGATTTGCATAAGCATCATACGTTTTATGCCACTTGATTGCATATATTAGCTATATTCTCCGGGAGCCCAAAGAATATGTATGCAAAATTTGGTGCCTGTTAGTTAAAAACAGTGTCAGTGTACCCCCCCCCCCCTATCTACCCCCTATTACTCTTACGACCTGTCCGAGTGCTCAATGAATATGTATGCAAAATTTGGTGCCGATTCGTCAACAACTGTGGATTTGCATAAGCATCATACGTTTTAGGCCACTTGATTTTATATATTGGATGTGGCGTTGCCCCCCACCCTATATGCCCCTTCTATATACCCCCCCCCATTACTCTTACGAACTGTCCAGGAGCCCAAAAAATATGTATGCAAAATTTGGTGCCGATTCGTCAACAACTGTGGATTTGCATAAGCATCATACGTTTTAGGCCACTTGATTTTATATATTAGATGTGGCGGTGCCCTCCCCCTCTATCTGCCCCATATTACTCTTACGACCTTCCGGGAGCCCAAAGAATATGTATGCAAAATTTTGTGCCGATTAGTAAAAAAACTGTGGCGGTGCCCCCCGCCCCATTTCTGCCCCCCCCATTACTCTTACGACCTGTCTGGGAGCCCAAAGAATATGTATGTAAAATTTGGTGCCGGTTGGGCCACAATTGTGGATTTGCATAGGCATCATACTTGATTTACTTGATACTTGATTTTATATATATATATATATATATATATAATTAAAAAAAAAGTTAAACCCCTCAGCGGCCAAAAATCGATTCTCTGATTTTTAATGTTTTACGTATGTTAATTAATTATTGACGGACTGGCGTGGGGTAGCGAAGGAATCACGTTTGGTCATGGTAAAGTCGACGAAAAAGGATACAAGGCAATTCATCACCGTTATTACTGAAAGCTTCAAAATACCTTTTATCGAGTTGATCCAAAATATGGGTCCCTGAGCCTATACAACAAGGCGCTCCTTCTGTACCCAAAAAAGGTTTTGGGTTGTTTGAGAAAATTGGCACAGATGTAGCCTCCGGAAGCTACGACCACGATCGTTCACCGAACGATCGATCCCGACGCGACCGGAAGCAATACGTCATCCGACTCGTCACTTCCCACAACACCAGAAGATGATCGAGCCGGGAAATCACTAATCAAGGAATCCAAAAATGAATAAAACACTGACTCTACTTGAAGGGCTCAAACACCTGAATTGCGTAGAAGAAACACACTTGATTAAAATCGTTGCAACAACCGACAAGGTCTACACTTGCCTACACCTTGATAGCAACTGAAAAGCCCGGAAAAGCTCCCAAAACTCAACAAGGGAGCTTCACGCCACTACCTGAGTCCCCACTCTCGCGAAAAGGAAAGCGCCTGAAACTCAAAGAACGGAGAGAGACCTTCAAGGAGAATGAGCATTGGGCGAAAACCATTTGATTACCAATGAGACCTTGAAGGTCACTCAAACAAGAATAACAACATCAAATAAATTATTAACAACGTAGATTCGAACTTGCTCTTTAAGGCCATGTTACGAGTGGGTCACGTGACCGGATTCCTACTTTACCGACACTTTTTTTCAAAATCAACTTACGTTCACACGAAACGCGATTGGGGCCGTTTGAGGCCACCTTAGGAAAAACTGACTTATACTCATTTTTTCATCATTATACACTCTTTTTATTGACTTTATATGCAACGAATTACAAAATATAAATATTTTATCAAATATTTATTACTATTTCATCCCTAGTGACGTTGCAAATAAAGTCAATAAAAAGAGTGTACAATGGTAAAAAATGAGTAGAAGTCTGTTTTTCCAAGGCACAACAACAGGCCGGCAGAACCCTCGTGTGTCTTGAGGACTCGAAGCGTCCCAAGGACAACAGCTTTCTGCATCCATGTCGCATGTGCCTTGGCATATTTTTGGCATGCGGGTATGGCTCTAAGGTTACGAACCAGTGATAGTTTCCCACCTCCGATAGCACCTATCACAAGGACAATTACTTGTACCGAATATTTTGGGTACAGTCATTGCAGCTCTCTTTTAAGGTCATGATACCTCTCCTCCTTTTCTCTCTCCTTGGCAGTGATGTTGTATTCGGACGGAGCCGAGAATTCGATCACGAATATAGTTCGTTTCTCGAAGTCTTGGAGAACGATGTCAGGCCTCGAGTGTTCAACGGAGACTGCTGTCAGAAAATAATAGTTCCAGAAAATTTGGCACTTCTCGTTTTGGATAATTGACTCTATCTCCCTTGGAGCGTTCGGCAGGGCAGGGTCGCGACCGACACCGTAAGAGCGACTAAGATGGTAATAAAGCACTCTTAGGGCCGCATTATGACTGTAGATATACGTCGTTCCTGCCTGGGTCCGATACCACGATAGTATATGTTCTAGGTGCTCAGCGTGTGCATGAAACGCTCTGCACCTATCACTGGGAACTTCTTGACATAAAATGCAGTCACGGTATGCTAAGGTGGAAATGACACTGTCCTGGCATGCGAAAATAAAACCCTCTGTACCTGAATTAAGCCCTGATGATCTGAGGAAAGCAAAAGTTTGCTCCTTCGGCAAGGACTGTTTTTTTATATTTTCGTGAAAGTTTCCGGGCATTTTCTTGTCGAGTAGCTGTTGGTGAAATTTTTCAACCTCTGCTTTCTTCACTTCGGTTTTTAGAAGTGAAGCATCTAGATGGAGTAATGCACTTTCCTCACTTCTGATGTTAAAATTCAGGCCAAGGAACGCTCCTTCGTCAATCATCTCGTGGTTCCTGACCATTTTTAGGAGAGGATCTCTGCCATTCGCAACGATGTAAGCTGTACTTAGAACAATTCGTTTATGAAGACACTGGAGATTCAAAAGTCCGCGTCCGCCTTGACGGCGTGAGATGTATAATCACGAAACTGACGAATTGATATGTAAGTTTTTATGCATATGCATGATCTTACATGTGGTGATATCAAGGGCCTTAAGCTCGTTGTTCGTCCATTGAACCACCCCAAACGAGTAGAGTAGAACCGAGACGGCAAGCATGGTAGTCGCAGATACATTGTTCAACGCCGACAGATTGGAAGACCAAGTCTGTCGAAAAAGATGCTTGTATCTGCTTCGGAGAGACTCCTTCACTGATGTTACGTCCTGAATGCGGCTTTGAGGAACGCCCAGGTATGTATAGGTCTCTCCAGTATTAAGATGTCTAATAACACATATATCAGGCTCGCGCAGATTAATGTCGCCGCAGAGGTATCCAGAAGAATTTCGTAGTGCGCGAGATAGAGGCAGAAGTGTGATGCAAAAATGCAAAGGGCTCATGGTATCACCCTGAAAGAGGCCCCTCTGGAAGGTGACGTTGCTCGTTGTCACACGATAATTTCTAGATGAGATAGTAAATCTAGTTTTCCAAAGAGGCATCAATCTCTCTATGCATCTCACTATGTGTGGATGCACCTTCAAGCTTTTCAACAGACAGATGATAAGTCTATGAGAGGTTGAATCGAAAGATTTCCGGTAGTCAATCCAGGCCATTGACAGGATGCGCTGATGGGCTGCAGCACTTTACAGACAAACCTGTCAATTAGCAGGTTCTCTCGACAGCCTGCTACACCTTTATTCGAGCCACTTTGTTCTTACTTCTCTCGCCAAACAGGCTCAATTCGTCGAACAATCCTGTTGTTCAGGACAGCTGTAAAGATCTTATGCAGTGTGCTCAAACAAGTTATTGGCCTGTAATTCTCTGGGTTGGACAAGTTGCTTTTTTTCGGTAGGAGTATAGTGCGTCCTAACAGCAGCAACTGCGGAATGGGCGTCTCCGACTTTAAATATGAGGTGAATATGCGGGCCAAATGCTGTTCTGTAGAAGTCAACTTCGTCCACCAGAAGTTCTTGATACAATCTGGTCCAGCAGCGGAAAAGTCCTTCGTGCCTCTATGTACTTTTTTCACCTCTTCGGCAGTGATTGATGGACATTCCTCCTCAGATTTTATGAGGTTGTCGCAAAACTCCTTGAAGCGGATGATATTGTCAGTATCTTCTTTCAACTTTAGTGTTTTCGGGATCTTGTATACCTCTCTCCAAAAAGTCTCTACCTCCTTTGGCTTGGGTGGATTTTTTACAGAAACAGGGAGATCGTTGAAGAGGCGCGATGGGTCAGCGAAAAGCTTTTGATTCTCCCTGATTCATTTCTCTCTCTTCTGTATTATCCTCTTGCGTCAGATAACAGCCGTATTTTGTCAACGATATACTGCTTGATTGTCAGAAGCTTTGACTCGTTCAGTGTGTGATTCAAGATCCTTAGTTCTTGGGCGAACTTTCGAACCCTTTCCGTGAACGGTCTACCAGATGTTATGTAGTCAATCACACATTGAAAACGGGACACATTCTGTGTTGTCCATCCAATCTTCTTGTTCAGTTGATGTAAGCCTCTTTTGGTCTTTTGATCCATCGTCGGTTTTAGCCTTCGACTAGAATCAGCCAAAGCTCTCGCAGCACCATAAACTGAGCAATTGATTGTCCAGAGGTCGGAATCTTGCGAGATATCTCCACGAAGGGAGGCATCCATTTCAGCCAGATCTTGGGGCTTGGGAGGAACTTGCATGTTAATGTTCCTCCTTGTTTTGAAATCGCGATCATGCCTCAGAAGGTGCCTGCTTTCCGCGGTTGGTCTTAATGTCGCTTCCCCATCTTCATCTGCAGCTTGATGAAGCAGCGGTTGGGGAAGCGCTCCGCGTACATATCCATTTTTCCGGAGGTAGTCGGCTTGATTTCGCAAAGACTGATGCAAAACGTGCTGAAGCTCTGGGTATTTCTGGCACCACAGAGTGTGTATACGCGCCATAAAGCCTCGGTGAATAGGGATAATAGGATGATCGGCATTGTTTGCCGACTCACTGTCGGGTGCTCTGCGCGTTCGATCGTTTTGAACCGTATCTACAACTTTGAGTGTTTTGGTGGTGTCATTGTTGTTCCCACGAGCAGCTAGGGAAATCCTTGTAGAGCCCCGCGTGCAAGGATAAGGCTGCAGACTCTAAGAGGTCGACCGATATCCCAGAGTCACTGTTTAAGACACCTCACCCAGGTGCCATTAAGCTTTCGGCACGGTTGTTATTTCCCCGCTTAGGGTTTATTCCTTCGGGACCATCCCTGGACAATTGCCCGCGACTGCTTATAAATTATTGTAACCACACAGTAATGCAAGAATCTGAATTTCAGTAAAAAAAGTAGGTTGACTTTCAGATGTAACCAAAAGGATCATTCGCCGGTTGAAAGTCAACTGATGATTGAAATATGACTTTAAGTTACTGGCTTGGTTGAAAGTCAACCGCTTCATGCACGTGAAATGAAATTTTCAGGTTAATTTAAGACACAAATATTGTTGACATCCCGTCAAACCTTTACTTGATATTTTTAGAGATTATGACATATCCTACTTATAAAATACGATAAAAATGATCAAAATAAGGTAAGGAAATTTATTTCCCGTAAAAACTTCAACTTTTCTTTACCTCCATGACAATGATTTCCTTTGAATTTGTCTCAGCTTCAACTCATGAACAACTTTTCACAAAGGACGTACATGTCCAACACATAGATTTAGGCAGGCGTCGATTAACACTGGCTTTTCATAATTTCTGGATATCAACAATTTTGTAAATATTTTTGTGTTATTTAAGTGAAAACGTTTCGCGAACAACTTAAATATACATACATACATTGATTAGCAGTTCGAACTCGAAAGTTCATTGCCTCACTACCCGATTCGGGTAGTGTTTCTAGGTGGATATTTACTACCAATGTGGGCTCACCACTATCTAAATTAACGAGATCCACGCTTTAATCGACATTTTTCCTAAGTGTTCGTGCATCGCAGTTCGCGCACACACTTCTGCTAGCACAAATGAATTTCAGGATCACACGTCTAAAAATCATTCGAATGTTAACGTACCTACCAGTTGTTCTTTGTATTAATACATATTTCAGACCGAGACACGGTATTTAAGACCAATTTATGGTTGAAATTAATTGACTTACATTTAATTTAAAAATGAAATTCAGTTATTCTTAAAATTCAGATTCTTGTATTACTGTGCATATTCAGAAGAAACCCTTGGTACAGGGACCCTCTATCCGCAACCCGAGGATGCGTTCGGTGGCTTTGTCATAGGCCTTTTCAGTTTCATCCCAAAGGAATCGAAACCGAAACCGAAAAAAATAATAATAACCCAACCATCTTTAGTGCCTGATCTGCAGGTGTATAAATTTTCAATAATAATTATAATAAATAAATATATATATATTGTATCTGCAAACTTTTTGGCTTAGTTATCTTAAGATCTTAATTATTTATTTTTAATCAATTATCAAAATAAGTAATTAATGACAGGGATTTCTCATGGAGAAAGAATAAGATTCCGTTTTACAATCAGTGTTCTTTTATTCACTTATGCCTGCACTATGCTATTTTTACAAAACAGGTCCCTAATTCATAGCTAAACTCATATTTAATTACAATGTACGGTGATTATGCATGATATTATCTCTGCTATAAGGCGAATTTCCCTTTATAAAATATTTCCCTGAGATCATGTATTTCTCTCAGAGGAGAGTTTTGTCCGAGCACAATTACATATACCAAAATCTAGAGATCCTGCACTTCGGGCAGTCTAAATGCACATTCGCTTTTGCTTCTTCAAATCATGTCTTGGTTGGAAATAAAATCAATAAATTGCTATTCTATAAAATATGAAAAGTCGTAAAATACTTCTCTATTTTTATGGGTTTTTTTATGCTTTTCTTTTAATTATCCAAAATCTCTGAGAAATTAGAGGAATTCCTTCCTTTATAAATATCTCGTATTCTCTAGAGGCTATTTTCTCTTTATTAATTTGAATCCTTACTCTTATAAGATGAATCTCTCTAGAGAAACGATTTATATAGCAAGGGTTCGAATGTTTGGGATTTTCTCATCAACCCGAGACAGCAAGTCAAAATATACTAAATTATTTTGTAAATTGGCACTCAGGCACATAGAGGATAATCCTATAATAATCTAATTTCTTAGTTAAGCGCTACTTATTATTTTATAACCTGTCAATCAGGTGCATTCGCCTGAATCCTATAAGCGCGCTGAATGCTCAAGCCTGAGGTAACAAGCTTTGTCTCCGAAGAGAGAGCGAAAGAAAGCGTGAGCGGTTGCGAGTGGACTCGACCTTCGAAATCTTTTACTTTTGGAAAGAATTTATGCTCTCGGACTTCCCGGGTTTTAATTTAATTTTTAGTTAAAAATTTAATTATTTAGACAACCAGGTAGAGCAGTGCAACTCCTCGTCTGCTTGTAAATTGATTGGGTTACAATTCCTAAAATAAAAGTGAGATTTAAAAGTGGAACTTTAGCCACGAGTATTAAGATCGCTCACAATGCGCAAGAAAGTTCTTCAGCTCAAACCTGACGAATCAAGACCACTTTAAAATTGAATCCCTTTTTGAAACACTCTTTGGCGATATAATCACCTCCACTCCGTTAGAGGGTATACAATTCTTTTTGGAAGAAACTTCAGAATAATTGGCTTTTATACCAAGTATTTTGTAGTCCTCCGCTGTAGGTGAATTTTGTGTGACAAGAAGAGAGGATAATTCCTCAAATCTTCTCACAAGGTTTTCAGCCTGGGTTCTTGGCTTTTCAGATGCAAGATTCAGAATGCCGTTTTTCCGTCGGGGAGCGTTTTTTATTTCTCTTGCTCCACTTCACCCTCCCACGCTTACGCAATATCGTTCGAGTGGGAGTTATGGAGTTTGCGCTCTAGAGTTTCTCCTGTGTGGTGCTACTTTCTGTTGGCATCACGCAGGAGATGTTTCCTTTGCCTATGCTCAGGCTGACTTTGTAACTCACAGGTTACAATATATATATAGATATATATATATATATATATATATATAAGGATGCCTCTTCAGCGATCTACCTGTTTCTGTAAAAAAAATCCACCCAAGCCCAAGGAGGTAGAGACTTTTTGGAGAGAGGTGTACAAGATCCCGAAAACACTAGAGTTGAAAGAAGATACTGACAATATCATCCGCTTCAAGGAGTTTTGCGACAACCTCATAAAATCTGAGGAGGAATGTCCATAAATCACTGCCGAAGAGGTGAAAAAAGCAATTAGAGGCACGAAGAACTTTTCCGCTGCTGGACCAGATTGTATTTAGAACTTTTGGTGGAAGAAGTTTACTTTTACACACCAACATTTGGCCCGCATATTCACGTCATATTTAAAGTCGGAGACGCCCATTCCGCAGTGGCTGGTGTTAGGACGCACTATACTCCTGCCAAAAAAAGGCAACTTGTCCAACCCAGAGAATTACAGGCCAATAACTTGTTTGAACACGCTGTATAAGATCTTTACAGCTGTCCTCAACAACAGGATTGTTCGACGAATTGAGCCTGTATGACGAGAGATGTACGTACAACGTGGCTCGAAAAAAGGCGTAGCAGGCTGTCGAGAGAACCTGCTAATTGACAGGTGTAACTGTAAAGATGCTGCAGCCCATCAGCGCGTCCTGTCAATGGCCTGGATTGACTACCGGAAAGCTTTCGATTCAACCTCTCATAGACTTATCATCTGTCTGTTGGAAAGCTTGAAGGTACATCCACACATAGTGAGATGCATAGAGAGATTGATGCCTCTTTGGAAAACTAGATTTACTATCTCATCTAGAAATTATCGTGTGACAGCGAACAATGTCACCTTCCAGAGGGGCGTCTTTCAAGGTGATACCATGAGCTCTTTGCTTTTTTGCATCACACTTCTGCCTCTATCTCTCGCACTACGAAATTCTCCTGGATACCTCTGTGGCGACACTAATCAGCGCGAGCATAAGGTCACTCATGTATTTTATATGGATGACCTGAAGATCTATGCCTCTGGTAAAAGCAAACTTCAAACTGCTATAAATATTGTCAAGAACTACACAGGAGAGATTGGGATGGACTTTGGCTTGGACTAGTGTGCCAAAATTCATCTGAAGAAAGGAAAGATTACTGGCGTTCCCAAGGACCCTGAGCTTGTGGATATAAGTGTTATAAGTTATAAGTGTTACAAGCATCTTCTTCGACAGATTTGGTCTTCCAATCTGTCGGCGTTGAACAAGGTATCTGCGACTAACATGCTTGCCGTCCCGGTTCTACTCTACTCCTTTGGGGTAGTTGAATGGACGAAGAACAAGCTTAAGGCCCTTGATGTCACTACAGGTAAGATCATGCATATGTATAAAAGCTTGCATATCAATTCGTCAGTTCCGCGATTATATATTTCACGCCGTCAAGGCAGACGCGGACTTCTGAATCTCCAGTGTCTTCATAACCGGATTGTTCTAAGTACAGCTTACATCGTTGCGAATGGTAGAGATCCTCTCCTAAAGATGTTCAGGAACCACGGGATGATTGGCGAAGGAGCGTTCCTTTACAAAGCCGCGGAGCAAGCGGCCGAGACCCTTGGCCTGAATTTTAGCATCAGAAGTGAGGAAAGTGCATTACTTCATCTAGATGCTTCACTTCTAAAAACCAAAGTGAAGAAAGCAGAGGTTGAAAATTTTCACCAAGAGCTACTCGACAAGAAAATGCACGGAAACTTTCACAGAAATGTAGAAAAACAGTCCTTGTCGAAGGAGCAAACTTTTGCTTTCCTCAAATCATCAGGGCTTAATTCAGGTACAGAGGGTTTTAGTTTTGCATGCCAGGACGGTGTCCTTTCCACCTTAACATACCGTCACCGCATTTTATGTCAAGAAGTTCCCAGTGATAGTTGCAGAGCGTGTCATGCACACGCTGAGTACCTATAACACATACTATCAGGGTGTCCGACCCACGCAGGAACGACGTATATCTATAGACATAATACGGCCCTAAGAGTACTTTATTACCATCTTTGTCGCACTTACGGTGTTGGCCGCGACCCTGCCCTGCCGAACGCTTCATGGGAGATAGAGTCGATTGTCCGAAACGAGAAGTGCCAAATTTTCTGGAACTACGATTTTCGGGCAGCAGTCTCCGTTGCGCACTCGAGGCCTGACATTGTTCTCCAAGACTTCGAGAAACGAACTATATTCGTGATCGAATCTTGGCTCCGTCCGAATACAACATCACTGCAAAGGAGAAAGAAAAAGAGGAGAGGTATCAAGACCTTAAAAGGGAGCTACAACGACTCTGTACAAATTTGAATTTTATATAGTAGATTTCATATTTCTACATTTTATACATATCTTTTAAAAATTTCGCAGTTTTTCTATTCTACTTGCTAATTTAAAATTGTTCAATATTAAAAGTTTACATTTTTCATTTTTAATTTTCAATTTTGAATGTCTACGTCTCTAGGGTCGCCGAAATTCGATGAGCGTCGACCAAATATTTTCGACATGCTTAGACAATTCTTTTTTTATTTAAAGGGTGTCAGATTAAGATACTCTAATCTTTAACACCTAATTAACACCCTTTTGTATTTCATTGTCAGTACTGAATTCAAAATGTTTTCAATGTTAAATTCAATTTTACCTGCAAGGATTAAAAATGTATCACTGCTAAATGAGCGTAAGACATGCGTAAGATTTTAAATGGCCGTATTTAGACATTTTTTCTAATTTCATTTTCCATATACGTTTAAATAAAATTCACTAATTCTTATGATAGATATTAAATTGCACAAGATGTTATTATCAGATTATTTTTCTAAATTTAAGGACTATTTTCCCAACATTAATTTACTGATTGTGGGTAACTATATATCTAGTACTAGGATAATAAAGATATACTGATAACTAATATTCTTTCGCCTATAAAACAGAAATTCTACTTACCACTATACTCCTTATAGGCGGACTAAAACTGCCATTTTCTACTTAATCCAGCTTGAATAGCATGCAGAAATAAAATAATTAATTATTATTCAATTTTCGAGATAAAATACCTCATTTGAATGGTTTATTTGTTACTAAGGGAGGGAAGAATTAATAATGATATTTCATAAACGACGTTAACAATGATTCATTTATTTACTATTTATAATGAGCTTTACATATTATTTATCACTTATTTGAAAGTGAGACATAACGTACAATGCAAAATCGCAACGTTATATACATTTGCTTTTTTATCACACATACTTATTCATTTTTATTAATTTTAATCGTTCAACAATAAATAAACCTCACATTCTCACACTCTTTCAAAATTACAAATCTTGTTCGATATCGTTGTGTTTGAAACTTTACTAATGTCCTAAACATTACACACGTATTAATAACAATTTCACATCATAACATTCTTCCTTCATATTATCGATTTATACTCTATTGATTATTTCGTTTTCCAGCTTTCGTACAAAATTGTTCTACTGAATTATTTTAGAAAAAAATAGATTGTTATCTTTATTTTCTTAACTTAACGATTTAAAAAAATTATTTTACTAGTTCAGCCGTTTAAGATTTTTAATTTCAATATAGCTATTTTAAACAAGTTAGTAAAAAAGGCCATAATTTCATATCATACCATACCAATTGAATATATAGCTTTTAGTATTTTATCTTTCTGTCACCATATTAGCGGAAATGGCATCAAGATAACAAACTCAGTTAGTTATCTAGATATAAACGTAGCTTTTCATAATCATCACAGCTCAATCAATTTTTACAGCAGTCGTTGCATTTTTCTAAATACGTTCATTTTTTACGTACACACAGTTACACATACTTTCGTTTATTACTTAAATTCTGACGATGAATTTGGCCAGAATTCAGTAGAAATGAATATGGAAAAGATTTGAAAATAAATATATTAATCTATAAAGAATAACAAATTAAAGATAAATTAAAATTGTTGCGTTCAAATAATTATATTTGTCGGACAACATACATATACGTTTTTCAAATTGTATTTCAGCGCAGTTTGAAAGTATGTCTACAGCAGAAAATAGAATATTTCATCCATGCTCATTTCCTATTGATTTAAGAGAAATAAAAAAAAAATCAATAAGGACAATAATACACATTTTACAAAATGCGACATACGTGCAAGTGCAGTCTATATTTAAGCGAACACTTTCAAGCTTTTATTTTTATTTTTATTCCTACAGAATAGCTGGATATGCAGTGTTTTTTTATCCTATATTGTATGCTGAAACATTTGTGGATAAAATTTAGCCTACATGTTAAAATATAAAATTCAGCAGTAATTTGATATTCTATTCACAAAGGTAACTACTAACATCCGTGGAATGTAAAAAAGATATAGTTGATTGAAGCAATCTGTAGATATTTAGAAGAAAACTAAAATTATGTCACATTTTTGTTTCTTCAAAATTGTTGTTTCCAAACTTTTGCAGGTTGATCCAAAGTTTTCAGTGACATGAAAATATGAAATAATGGACATTTATTGGCAAGATTACGATATCCGATGCGACACAGTTTAGTGGAAATCCCGATTTTATTTTTGCTCTTAAATCGATATCTCAAATATTTTTCGATTTTTTTTATATTGAAAATGTTTACATTCTCATCTCATTGAGAAGGTATTAGTTTTCTATGAAAATTTACTTTCACGAATTTCATGAAATGTCGACGTTTCCAGACTTATTATCTGAGAAAAAAATGGATTTTACTTAGGTATCTGTCTGTCGTTGCTATCGTCGTTATTATCGTAGTATGTAAACACGATAACTTACGAAGGAATTATCCGATTGGATTTCCTCCTTGGCTTACTGTTTTTCAGGCCTAAAAAGAAAACTAGGACGAGATCAAATTTCATCAATACTTTTTTTATAAGATGCATAGTTTTTGGTGTAATCGTGAAAAATGTTATCAAAAACAAAAAATCAATTTTTTGCGCAAATATAAAAATTCGAAAAAATGTTTTTAAAAAATTGTCTACCCCAAAAAGATATACAAACTATCGTAGAACCATTTTTTGATAAGGCGTATACATTTTGTTTTAATCATGACAGATGTTATTAAAAATAAAAAAAATATTTTGGAAGGTAAAATTTTCAACCTAAAGCAGAAGTCCCGGATCGAGTTACAGAAATTAAGAATTAAAAATTACCAAATTACATTTGTCAATGGTTTGATCTTTAATTTTAAAAGGTCTGTGCAAAAATGTGCGCGAGATCCTAAATACGGCTCAAAATTTAATTGTGCATTTTTGTAATTATATTTTGGGGCAATTGGAGAGGGGGAAGTGGTGTGTCAATATGACTACCAATCCCTGATTGAGAAATTAAAAAGTGGAATTGACGAAAACAATCTGTGCAAATTAAAAAACTATCAATAATTTTAATATAAAAAATCAAAATATTTGAAAGCTGTGGTGTTGATTTTATCGCGCAAATTCTATTCGAATTCGCATAAAAAATAAATGGTTGATTTTACGGAGGAAAATACGAATTACGAGCAGAAATAATAAAATAAAATTACATAGTTAAAATAGGCGACGCGCGCCTACCAGAGAGGGTTTCGTAGCCTCTCACACTCATTCAAACTTCTTCCTCCTCTACTTCCTTCATTTCCTTAAAAATATTTCCTTATAATAAACCTTAATTTCTAATAATTTCCTCTACTTTCCCTCACATTATTTCCCGCGATTCCCCTTCCCTTACCACTCTTCACCTACCCTACTTCCTTTCCCATAATTTCCCGTAACTTCCCCGAGTACCCCGTAGTACCTCCCAATTTACCCTCACTTCCCCTAATTTCCCTCTCATAATTTCCCGTCATATCCCAATATTTCCCTCCTCTTATTTCCCCTTACATCAACTACTTGCTCTACCCTCATTTCTCCTCATTTCACCTACTAATTTCCCCTACTTCCCCTCCAAAAATTACTCCTCACTGCCCCTACTTCCCCATCCCTTATCTCTCCTACTTCCCCTTCACTCATTTCCCCTCACTTCTCCTCCTTGGAAAAAAGTACGACAGATGGACAGACTCTGCTCTCATATTAAATTGTATTAAGTTAAAGAGAGTTGACAAATGAGTGCGCTAAAAGAGTGAGTAGAAAGTGTTACCCAGTGGCAGTAAAACAGAAATTGGATAGCTTCCAATGAGTGCCATGTTTAGGAATTAGGAGAGCCTTTCAGTGCATTTTTGGCTCAGGTGCCTCTTTATTTACATTTATACCTCTTTCCTCTCTATTCAGCTCTCCTACACGGAAAAAATTTATCCGTAAAAAAGTCACGAACTAGTAGCTAGGTCTCGGATATGAGAAAAATTCATCGGATATTTATGTATTTTCGTAAATAACCTACGAACATTGAGAAAGATTGACGAACTCGATGTGAAAATTCTAAAACGGTTCATCACTTTTTTTTTACGTGAATAATTACAAAAATATTACGAGTGATTGGGAAAAGATTCTCAGAGCACTCACGAGCTTGCCTGACGAATCTGGGGACTCGAAACTAAGTCTCCCTGTACGTGGCCCACGCACACACGCGCGGTGCGTGTGTGCGCTCGTATGTGTGCCTCGAGCTCGTCGGATGAGTGGCTAGAAGTTTTATAATACCTATTTTGTTTGGCCTCGATGGCTGCGCGTGTTTACGCACTCCTGGTTTATGTTTAGAAACTTGGTGAGTCAGCAGTGTTTGAGGTTCGAATCTTCTGAGTTGCGAATTTATAAATTAATATAAAATTAAATCGCACAAATAAAATTTTTCCTCTTTTTATTTCAGTCTGAAATTTTCAGGAACTGTTCGTAGGAAATTCGAACTGTTCGTAAGAAACTTCGAAATTTATCCATATATTTCTCATAGAAATAAGGATTTAATGTTTCATTTTTTTATCTCGTATCCGAGACCTAGCTACAAGTTCGTGACTTCTTCACGGATAAATTTTTTCCGTGTATAGCATTTCAGAAAAAGAATCCTTTGAATGTACTTCTATTATTCTCTTGAATGGGAATTTAATTCAATCATCAAATTAAATGCTTCAATTCATTATTAATAGAATTCTATAACAGGATAGAATAAAGACTGCATAAAGCCTCACATGCATTCGTGAATGAATACAATTTTCTTTGAAGTAATATAGCACTAGAAAAAATGGTTATATTTTTCTAGGGTACTTTATGAATACCATTTGCAGTTCCATTATTATAATTTTCCTTCTCGGCGTTTTGTAGTAAGCTCCCTAATTTATTGCTCCATAAAGTGCATAATCCTGAATTGATTACCCTCTTGCCTCATTTTGTACATCTAGAGTTCATTCTCTTCTCACGAAGTCATTTATTCTGATACACATACTCTATTTGTATTTTTACAAAATATCTTGCAACTTTTGGAGGATTTTTTACAATTTGTTTGCGGGTAAACAATTTTTTGTATAACGTTCATGCAAAATTAATAAGTCTTAGGTAATAAATAATGTTGCTTTGAAAAAAAGTTAGTTAAGTTTTCCCAGGGAGGTCAAATTTTATCACGATTTAGGCAGATACGAGTACAGCAGCTGGGAACGTAACCTGGTACCTGCAATGCGCCAATCTAATTTCCACCTCACCCCACTTTCCACGTGATACAATTTCGTTCTGCTTTTTCACGGTCAAGTCTACGATCACAAAATAATCGAATACTTTAAATTGCGCTCGACATCTCGTAATGGTCTGTAAAAAGGTCAATATCTGGACCAGTTATGTGACTAGAATCTTTGGACCACCGAGCAAAAATATTGAATTGTTTATTTTTTAAACATTATACATTTATTTATTGATATTACGGTATTTACCAGATCTATATAAGTACTTATAATTGAGGTTAGTTGTTCCGGAGTGTCTCGTCGTCCCGAAATTCGGGATGAGTAGTGAAGTATTTTTCATAAGCTTGGCTAGTCGTCCCGAATTTTCGGGACGACTAGTCCATCCCTTTTTCCAACTCCTCCAATTTTTCGGGACGACTAGCCACAGCCTAGTTGTTCTCTACATGGTCTTAAATCAATATTTTTAAGATATTGCGAAGAATTTTTGTACAGATTAAGAAACAAAAAATCAACATTTTAAAAATATTGATTTACGACCATATTATATGAAAAACAACGAACATCAATTATAATTATTATAAATTAATAGGGTTAGAATTGGAAATGCTTTATGAGTGATGATCATCCTAATTTAGAGGCTTTTTATGAAAGAGATTGTGAGTGTTTGAAAATTCAAGGATTTTTCGGAACTGGGAAAAAATACATATTTTAATGTATTAACTGGAAACATTCAAATAGCATTAATGAGTGTTCGGGAAGTAATCAAAGTGACTTTTATAAGTTGCTATCAGAGTTATTTTTATTATAGAGGAACAGGATTTGATAAATTAAGTCAGGATTAATTCTAACTGTACAATTATTAATATTGTTTTCTCTTTTACATAAGAAGTGATGAATTACTATATATTTCGATCAACTGAAATTTGACCAATTTCACTCTAAAGTAAATGCTTTTAGGGGTTTTTTAAAATTAATTACAAAATTAAATTATTTATTTAAATACTTTCAATTAACGTATGTATTAGGGTAGTCCTTATTACGCGGGGTAAACCATTGTTTACATAATGTTGGTCTCCCACCTCCTGGTTTGTTAGGTTACGTAACAAGAAGATACTCTGCAATTTTTAGCCCAATTGGAACTTTACTTTTTGGCGAATAAACTTGATTCTATCACGAAATATACAAATTTTAACGAAAAAGTGTGAAAAACAATCGTTTTGGCGATTTCGTTTGCAACCATTTTTTTCAGAGTTGTAATATTTACGCATTACTAGTTTTGTTCCTACTGATACAATTGTTTTATTAACCAATTTTGACAACATTTTGTTAAAAATGACAAAAAATGCGATTTTTTAAAAAGTTATATCAGCTGAAATGTTTTAAATTTTCAAAATTTTGTGTCGTACACATCAACATTTATTTTTTAATAAAAAAGGTATTTTGACCGTATTTCAAGTATTTTTCTCGAAAACTGTACAAATATCTCATTTTTGCGAAAATTGAGATCGCCGCCATTTCGAATTTTCGCATAATTTTGAATTTGACACATGATCACTTTTTTGATTCTTTTAAAAGCTGCCACTTCATAGATGGGCGTTAGGTTTTATCAAAATTTGAGACAGTTATCTCAATTAGAAGCTTTTGCTCAATTTTCCCCATATAAAATATATGGAAAAATTCAAGGCTCCTGCAAGACCTCCTAAATATTATCAGATTGGACTAAAAATTGCAGCGCATCTTCTTCTCATGTAACCGCACGAAACTGTAGGGGATGGGAGACCAACATTTCAAATATTATAAAATAAGGACCACCCTAGTATGTATGAACGGTTTATTCATTTCAAAGGAATTTCATATTAAAATTCAATACTTCAACAACTTTACAATACAAATATTTTAATTTTTTCTCGATTTTAGTATCCAGTGCTTTTTTGAAGACTTCTATGATTGAGCCTAAATTGACCTGAAGAATTAATTTAATAGCTTTTAGGTATGCGTTTTCAATTTAACTTCAAAACTCAAATTAAGTGTCCAGTTTTTAAAAACATTTAAACTTCGTTTTCTTTTAATATGAAATTACCGAGTTTCAATATTAAACTTTTTTTATACTATACTGATTTGAAAATAGGTTTTTATTTAAAAGTGCTCTTTTTTTATTTTATGCAAATTAGAAACTTATCTAATAGATAGTATCTATTTGAAAATTATATGGTTTACCAATTTCAAGATTTTAAAGTTTAAGAATATAAAATTGATTCAAATATTTAAAAATATGATACTTCTTTTGAATAGAATTCTAATACTTTAATATACTGAAGTAATGAAAAAAGTACAAGTGAGGGTATAGAGAAATTTATGAAACTTATCAAACTGCCTTATTTATATTAAGGTTCCTCATGAAAAAAAAATAAAATTCCATGACTTTTTTTAGTTTTTGCATCGCTAGTAAGTTTTATATTTAAAGAAAGTCTTCTATGAATATTGTGAAAAATGTTCTTAGTTAACAATTTAGATTAATTATTAATATTTAATCATAAAGTAACATAAATTAAGAATAATTGTTTTACTTTAAAGTCACCCCTTATAAAAAAGAAGTATTTGTAAGTATAAAATCCAGTACTTTTTTCGCGAGAAAGTATTCGATTTCCAATACTTATTCGCAAAGAAAGTATTAGATCCAATACTTGCTAATGCTTCTTTTTCATACGGGACTTATTATTTTATTAATTGTAACTTCCTTATTAATTTGTAATAATAAGTTCTCCCAAACAGCACTCTTATTAATATTGTATATTTGTTCTGTGGTATATTATCGTGAAAAATATTAGTAATGGTAAAACAGCAGATATCAAGCTTAGATTAAAATGCGACATGCAACACTAAATTATAAATAATTAATTAATAAACATTCTGTTTTCCGAAGAGAGTATTTACTTACTAAAAGTACAATTTTTTTTGAATAGTGTCAACTTCTGACAAGAAAAAAACATTATAAAATCGCCAATCAATCTTGAAGATTAGAATCGCGTTAGAAGAAAGTTGATTTATTACTCTAATACACATTTTTTCACGAACCAGCCAGAGACATAATCTCGTTTACTGGTTCGCTACATAATGCTAATCTACGTTCTGTATCACACGTGTCTTTCGTATAAGGAAATTCCCATCATAGGAAGAGAAGCTCATCTCTTTTTTCTTACTTAATTTGTCTTATACTGGATTTCGACTGACTTCAACCCAAAAATGACTTGCACTTCTCGGTTTTTTTTTCTGTTAAACTTTTGTGATGTCTCGCGATTATTTTGAGTTCAAAAAAAAAAAAAAAATTCGCGTTGCCTCTTTGTCAGAAATCTCAATTTTTGATTTTTTCAAATAGGTGAATCAACATATTTCTATGAAAATAATTTAAAAGTGGAATCTTATTGGCTTCAACAATATTTAGTTTAACATTCATAAAACTGCTCCAGGAGCTGCATACATATATATTTAACGAGAACTGAAGCCTTTTAATATTTTTGATTCTTTACAGTTCCTGTACAAGAATTAAAGTGTATGAAATGTTTTATAAAAAAAATGTAAAAAAATTGACTTTTCTATCTCTGAAAGTTTCGAAATTATAGACTACAGAAGTCGATTTTAAGCGAATAATTAAAAACAATATATATTTTAGTTTTTGTAAAATAATTCATTACCTATGCATAGCTGGTGAAATTTGCGAGTAATTTAATTATAGAAAACTAAATTTAAAGTAGATCTAATAAAAACATTGCTCTAGTTCTAATACTACCGAAATTATGGCTTTCTGAAAATGACAGAAACTTTTAGATATAGAACATTCGATTTTTTGTTGTTATACAACGAATTTCGTACACTTTAATTCTTGTATAGGTACTCGTACTTGGGATTTGGGATGGACTAGAAAGAAGAAATTTTCAAAAAACTAATGTTTTCCTACTTTTTCAAAAACATTGAAAGTTTTCAGTTCTTGTAAGTTATTCAGCTCCTGGAGCACTTTTTTATGCTAAACTAAATGAGTAATGTCTTTTTGGATTGAAGTCAGTCGAGACCCAGCGTGGCCTTAATCCGATAAATATCAATTACTTATTATTCCCTAATATTTATCAATAGTCGTACCATCATTTATTTAAATTTTAAACTTTGATTGGATTATTTCCACATTCAAATTTCTTATTTAACAGTTTAGCGAGGCTAACCTACTGTATATAAATTTATACAGACACTATTAAAAACATTTGTAATTTATTTATTTTTTGTTTAAAAAGTTTTCATGGAAACAATTATTTTATATTGAAACAGGTTCAATTTTACTTATGCCCTATTATGATAAATTTATAATCACAAATATTTTTTCTGGTGTGCGTGAGTTAACATTTTACTAAGTTCGTGCCTTGCTATCCAAGAGAATGAAGCGCAATCTTTTTTTCAAAATATTTATTCCTACTGGTGTACATTTTTTACTTAACTCGAGAAAAGCACGTCGAAAATTTGCATTTGCCTTAAGTAGTACTTTATAGATGATTTGTCTCGCGATAAAGTCTAATATAAGCTCAGTGACTGCTGTGAAAACACATTTAAGATATTTCAGCATTCATTAGAAGCAAAAGCTGGATAAGAAAAAAATTATTTTGTTAGATTTGATGCTGAATAAAATAAAATAATTAACTTCATTAAGAATTTTCTGTATGTACAGTCCACTCTTTACATTTCATTCTGTACAGCTCTGTTTGTTTGGGTTTTATTTTTATTAACGGCGTGTCTATAGACAACGAAAATATTTGGTCTACGCTCATTGAATTATGATGAACCTAGACACGGGCTTATATTGAAATTGAAATTATTTCAGAAAGAAGTTGTTTATAAAACTACAAATAGTATAATTCCTAAACTAGATTAAATTAAAAAAAGAAATAAAAACCAACCAAATAGAGTCGTACATAATCTTTTGAAGAATACACTTAGAGATTGATCATTAGGATTGCATAAGAATTGCATTTTTTAACTACATACAACGGAAGCAAAATACGGAAATACAAGTAAGTTTGGTTGAATAAATAATTTCAACCTGAAACATGTTTTCCTAAATTACACTTAGATTTCTGTATCAAAATTCGCAGCAATTATTAATGGCTCTATTTTCGAGGATTTCAACAATTGCTATAAATGTTTGATCAATTTTGAGATTGTCTGTACATAAAGCACATTTTTAAATAAACTATTCATATAATATTCCATAAAATTGTTAGATAATTCAACAATTATTTACCTTAAATTTTACTAAAAACTAGTCTAAAAAATCTGACTTATTAATTATTAATCAGACGAAATAAAATGAAATAATTACGTTGATAAATAATTATGAATCATCTTCGAAAACAATTCTTTTGACTAACTTTGATCAACTTTTAAATTGTTTCATTAAATGGGATACGTTCATTTTTATTCTGATCCGGTTCTGTTTATGATATCACACTTATCATTTACACATTATTTAGCATTTTTACTACAGTTCTTGTAATAAGAAGACTTTTATATAAAATTGCAGACATTTTAAGACAAAAAGAGATGTTCACATCCATGGTGCAAAATAGAGCAAGAAAGGTGCTTGTGCAAACTTTGAATATAAAAAAAAACTTTCAAATTTGAATGCGAAATACTTCGTTCTTCTTGAAAATCAACTTTTTTTTAAACCTCAAAAATATTTGTAATTGAAAAATCTTGAAAATGTTCAAAAAGTTTGATTCTTTATTATTTTTCACTTTATTCTTTCACAATCAGTATAATAAAGATAATCAATATTTTTCGACGAACTGTTTAGTATTACTCACATTTTCGTAAGACTAACCCATTTCCAGTTCGTCCAGATAGAAATCTTTTGTTTATTACGTATTCCTTTGATTCGCACACTTTTGTATAAGAGTATTTTTGCATAAAATAATATTACAAAAGTTTTATTTATAAATCGTGATTCGTTTCCTCACTTATGTAAAACAAATTTATTTTCATAATTTAAAAAAATTAAAAAAAAATTAAGATTACTTTATATAAATTTTCATATGAAAATTGCTAAGTTTATATTATTAAGGAAAATGATTTTCATTCAAATCAGAATAAAACCTCATTATCACTAGAAATTGATTTACATTTAAATGAATTATAACAGAATCATTAAAGCAGAACATGTTATGATGGCTCTTTCAAATTCAAGTACGGGAAACCAGTCGGAGGCGAATACCAGTACGAACTGAATAATGGGAAAAAGTGCCTGGATTTTAAAGCAAAAGATCTATAGTATTATTTTATAAGTAGCAATATTAAAAGAAAGTCTTATGATCAGCCTTTTACCACTTACTTGCTTTTTTTTTTAATTAAAAAATTACAAAATGTGTTTTTTTATATAGCGCTGAAAATTTTGTCCGCTGACATATTATCTTTCTTGAAGGAGTTCAATTGCTTTCACTATTATTTCACTGATTCCTTCGATTTGTACAATTTTGGCTTCAAAACTGTCTAATGATTAATTTTCTAAATTTTCATCGAAAATATATTTTAAGTATCATTTACGAGAAGTTTCATTTGATACGAGGTGAATAAATTGTGGACAAGTTAGCCTTAGGTGTCAAAGAAATTTTTTTACTTTTAGGTTGCGAGCACAGACAAGTAAGATATACCAATCAAACATTTTCCATAGTCTTTTGTTTATGATAGTTGGTAGCATAACAGTTCTCGATTATTGTTTCATAAATTTATACATAACGTCTTCATATCAGAAGAGTGCCATCTGAATAAAATTGCAACATGTTAAAAAGTATAAAATATGGAATAAATGGCTAACATAATTCATGCGATGACATTGCTATCTTTAAAATGAATGTTTCAGCTTTAATTTGATATGTAATATTTTTTCTACTTGTTCATCATTTATCAATATTATGACTTCAAAAGTTTTTCTATCCACCTCGGACTGGTTTCCCCTAAATCATAATTCCCTCGTTTCTGTTGATTATGAATGTTTTTACTCTCTGTTTTATGTTTTCGCTGGAGCTAAATAAACAAGAAAAGCTCGAAGAAAAGCGAGTCCGAGAGCGAGTCACAAATTACCACTCGCTTACAACGTGAATTTAATTGGATGATCAATAGAGCAATGTTCATAACGAGCGAGGAAACAAGTGGTATAAATGAACGTGCTGGCTCGTTGCTGCTTAAAACCTTTCAAAATCGTAACTTTAACAATTAAATTTTTTTTTATATTATAATTTTATCTAATAATAATATAAAATATTAGATTGAAAGAATAAAGAATTATTGTAGGCACTTAATAAATGAAAGTGTTTTTGACGGTAAAACATCAATTTTGCATCAGTGAATTATTATTATCACATATTATAATAACTATTTCCTTCTATTATGCAAATGCACATGTTTACACTGTGATTAAAATTCATAAATGTGGTTAGAACCTACTTCTTTATACTAAATAATGAATTCACTGTACTCAATCTAAGCAAACATTGACATTATTACATCAATTCGATGCTTTCGTATAGTCGCTTTATATGTAGCAAATTGTAATAAAAACTTACAAATTACGAGGCACCGCGTATTAAAAAACTTAATTACAGTAAAGCGTCGTTATAAGTAGTGTCCGCGCCATAAAAATACGATTATTGAACTTATTTAAAATAATTTTTTCTGAATCTGTTTTATTTTTTATAATATTGACTATAACGACGCTCTACTGCTTTGCTATATTTATGGCCTTGGCGCCCGCAGAATGCGAATATTTTGCAAAAGCAAAGGCTCAGCACAATTATTTGGCAAAAATAATTTTTTTTTGGATCGCTTTCTCGACTTTAATCAAAGCTCTGATTTTTTTTCGATTCGTTAATTACATCTAATGACTTAATTGCTCTTTGCATACATATTTGTGCGTAAAAAAGCAAATTTTTTAATAAGTACAATTTTGTCTTGTTAGATTTTTATACTAGTATTTAAGGAACATAAAAAGGTTTTAATATGAAATTGCTACATAAAATAGTTCTTTTCCTCTATAAGCTTCAAATGCTTAAATATTTAATATGTTTGATTACTGTCCTAAATAAAAAAAAAGCTAAAGGATAATTTATTAAATAAGTTGCTTTTATTTTTCTAGGTAAAGATAAATTTCTGCGAGCTCAGAAGATCAACTTTAGCATGTCACTTTTACGTCGAGCAATGATAATTTATCAATTAATTCGTTATCTATTTTATTGTTTATCCTAATATTAATTAGTAGTTGATAATTTACAATAGACTTGTGAGCAGCTTCTATAACATGATAATGTTTCTGATTGTAGCCTCGCCTGCTGAGTTTATATTTGATAATAGTTTTATTTTATACATCAGCCTAACACGCGATAAGCAGTGATTTGCTTATATCACGATTTTCGTTGATAGAAATGGAGAAACTTATCCAATTTTTCACACTGCTCTTCCTTATCTGCAAAGCAAGTCATACTTGCTCCCTGAATTATTCCAGAAGTATGCCAGAGAAAAGTGCATTTTTAAAACAGAATTGGCGAATTTGAAGAATTATTATGAAATTTAGTATCAGGGTAGGTGATAAACCAGATAATTTCAAATATGCGGTGTTTGAAAAAAATAATTGTATTTTGAGCCCTTCTGAATTTAACAAATTTATTTGAATAGTAGCGCAATTTTTAGTTTGAAGTCCTTAATATTGAATAATTATAAAAAGGCGTTTGAAATAGAATAACTTTGAATTGGAAGTGTTGAATAATTTTAGATTGTAACATTTAAAATGGTTCGATTTAAAATTTTAATCATTTAAAGTTGTGGAATTAGAAATAAAAGCCTTTTAATACTGTACTAATTATTCTTTGAAAACTATAAAAATCGAAGAATAATTTTTTAATTTGATATTTTATATTAGAAGCTCTTGAAATTAAACAAATGTGAATTTAAACGTTAACAATTTTACAATTACCAATTGAAGTCCTTCATATAGCTAAATTATTTTAAACTGAAGATAAATTTCATAATTTCTGTTTGATACTTTATAATGTAAAAATTACAATTTTTCTTTTCAAATTGAAAGACAACATTTTTTAAAAAAAGGATTCAAAGTAGAAAAAATTTTAGATTGGAAACTTCCACCATTTTGGTTCAAATTGTTACCATATAAGTAACGCTTTTTCCCCATTTTTCTTGTAATTTGTCACCATTGTTTTAACGCTAGGCTAGACCCTCTCCCCATCCCTAAAAGCGTTACGTACTATATAAAGGACCCTTGCAAGTGAAAAAAATTATTTGATACAAAATTTGGTAACTTTGGTGGTACATATATTGTATTTTCGAAAGTTCAATCTGGCAAACTTCCTTCGAACATGCCTTCAGTGTCAGAGGAACGAGAGAATCGAAGAAATGAAGATTTTGAAGTATCTTGTGGGATTTCAAGACTCGACAGGTTCGAGTGTAAGGCTCCATTTTATCACTCCGATTCTGAATTTAGAATCATTTATAGAATCTCACGATAACGAGACTTCTCAGTTTAGAGTTTAGGAAACTCGGTGCCATTAAGGTCGCCAAAATCCCCATAACTATAGACGTACCCAGTTGCATCATAAACATCAAAATTGCCTCTCTCAGACTGCTATCTCTCTAAAATTTAAATTAACGGGAAGTATGTCACTAAGTCAAATCAGTAAGGATTTTCACTGATTAATGAGTAAATTTAAATAATTATTTAGTGGGTTTCCACTGATTAATCAGTGAAAATCCTTCCTCAGTAGATTCAGTGACGCACTTCTCGCTGATTCAAATTCAGAGACACAGATACATCGATTTAGAGGTACATTACTTTTGCAATCGATGTACCTCAATTATTAAAATCACTTTATACTCACTTGCAAACAGTAAGCTGTAAATTATTTAAAATCAACGCTGCTATCACTACAAATTTTGAATTATCCACATTTTTACGACTACAATTAAAAATAATTCATTTTTAAGCGCTGTGTAGTTATAACTGTTCATTAAAATGTTGGGAATGTAAAAGATTCTCAATTAAAAAATTTTGTAAATACTTTAGATTTTCAGCGTATTAGAAGAATGGTTAAAATATTTAATTTACCAATTTCACACCTTTCAAAATTAAATTTTTATTTGAAATCGGTTTCAAACATTTGCAATTAGGTGCAATTTGATAATCGATTTACATCGAAATTCAAAGTTCTGTACCAGTATAATTGGAAAAAATAAAAACAGATTTGATGTAAGATCCAAATACAATAACCAAAGTAATAATAATCATTAACAAGGAATAATAAGTAGTACAAAAAGATTGTTTGCAGAAAACTGAAATCTTTTTTTAACCCTTTGTCTTCAAATCTTCATTTGAAATTAAAATCCTTTTTAATTTTTGGCTCATAATTACTTAATTTTTGAATTTGTTATTTTTTCGTCCAAAAGTTATCATATAATCGCTAGAAAAGGAAAAGGTCTTTTTCCGCATGCTATTTCTAAATCTTCTTAATATCATTAATGATTACTTAATGAACCAATTTTCTGTCTTGCATTACTGCTAAACATAATTATGATAATACAACTCGCTTTACAATCTTCATTTTCATTTTGTTCATTATTTGAGGATTTCTTTTCAGTTTCATGCAATTTTTGGATGAATCGCATTACCGTGAGATGGTTCATTAAATTCATCGTCGCTCGTCCCGCTTGGTGCAGACGCAGAAAAGGCAGTTAGGCCGACGGTATTATTGCGTACTGACAGAGCTATTGCTGCTCGTGGACATTTCGGACCCGGGGGTGTCACTTTGGCGAATTCTGGGTGGCGGGGGTAGAGGTAAATTGGCACTTTCTGGCAACGGGGGTAGAACATTTCTCTGAAGAAGTCCGGACATGTTGCCGACTGGTTGATAGTTGGCCACCACAATTATTTTGCCGCTCCTACTCCTTGCCTTTCCGACACCAAAGAGTCGGCTGCTGGCCCAGATGAGCTGCGTGAAATGACCTGCGCACAGGAGAAGATTCGATCAGGAGAACATAATATGCAACCAATGCACATATCTTCAGATTATGGGAAAATATAGAAATTATGGTACTTTCATTTTAAATCGTAATTCTGGGTTTGTTAGAATGTCATAATTTTCAACGTTTTAGGGGTCATCCAAAAACTACGTCGCACTGCCAGGGGGAGGGGGGTTAACAGGTGTGGTGACGATTTGTGACGTATGATGCTGGGGTTAATGCAGAATGTGACTACACACGTAGAAAATATACATATGAATAAAAATCTTTTGAAATGCTTGAAAAAATAAAAATTAGTGACTTTATTTTACAAGTAAAGCATCTAAATAACGACTTCTTACTCTTTCCTCTAGTCCCCACTTTACCTCCTTTTTAAAAAGAATTACTCGATAATTCTTCTTTTTCCCCCTGTTTTCAAGAAACTTCCCGCTTTCTCGTTTTTTTCTCGCTTAAATGCGAACTGAACTATTAGAACCCAACAAGAAAATCCAACTATTTTTCGTTAAAAGTTCACCTTTTTCGTTGAAAATTCAACTCGGTTGGTTGAAAGTTGAACTATTTTGTTAAAAATTCATTTTCTTGGTTTCAGATTTAATTTTTTTTAAATATTCGTTTTATTTTTAGTTGAAAATTTTTCTTTGTGAATTTATATTTTTTCGCTGAAAATTTGGCTGAAACTACTTGGTTAAAGTTGAGGTACTTTGTTAAACATTCATTTTATTTTTTGAAGATTCAACTATTTTGCTGAAAATTCGTTTTCTTTTTGCTTCAAAATTATTTATTGTAACTGCAGATTTAACTACTCTATTTTTAGTTGAAAATTGCACGTTTTTAGATGAAAATTCAACTATCTGGCTTAAAATTGATGTATTTTGTTGTAAATTCTTTTTTTTTTGTTAAACAAATCTGTTAGTAGTGCTTTATTTGTTTGAGAATCATCTGATTCATACAAATAGGTTACAGTTTGCATTCAAGCGAAAAAACGAGAAAAGGGCAAAGTTTTTTTAACACAGGAAAAAAGAGGAATTCCTAAAAAAGGAGAAAAGAGGGAAAATATTTGCGAATAAAATTATCGCGATTTTTCACAGGAAATTTTTCAATAGGATAAAAATTACAATTAGGTGAGAGAGTTGATGATGTACATTCGTTATAAATGCAAGAAGAATCCTCCTTGTGGAATATATATCAAAGGGCGAGTAAAAATTTGAAGGGCGGTATATTTTCTTGTATGTCTGTTGGATGATATTCTCACTATTCAAGAGTTTTAAATTAAAAAGAATTATAAATTAAATTAAATATCCAAGAACTTCTAGAGATTTCTAAAGATTTCTACGGATTTCAGAGATTTTAAGGAATTTCACGAAATTTAAGGAATTTATAGGATGCCAAAAGTAATTAAAGGATTTTATGTGACTCTTATGTATTTCCAGAGAACTTTAGGAAATAACTAAAATAAAATTTCGAGGAAATTCTGGGGATTTCTAAAGATTTTCTACGGATTTCAGGTATTTGGAGGATTTTAATGGATTTCACTATATTTAAGGGATTCGTAAGATTTTAAATGTAATTATAATATTTCAAGGGATTTCTAATGATTTTTACAGATTTCTAGGGATATCATCATATTTAAGACATTCATATGATTTTAAAAGAATTTATAGATTTCAAGGGATTTCAAATATTGCAAGGGATTTAAAAAGATTGAATAGTTTTCCAAGAATTTTGAGAGGATCTCTATAGATTTCAGGGTTTTCAGAAGATTTTAACAGATTTCATTATAAAGAATTTCAATGGATTTCACTATATTTAAGGGATTCATAGTATTTCTAGAGAACTGTAGGGAATACATTAAATGAAGTTTAAAATACTTCTAGAGATTCCTGAGGATTTCTACGGATTTCAAGGGATTTCACAATATTTAAGAGATTTACATGATTTCAGGAGAAATCATAAGATTTCAAGGGATTTCAAGGATTTCAAGGGATTCAAAAAGACTGACTAGTTTTCCAGGAATTTAAAAAGGATATCGACATATTTCAGGGTTTTTAATAGATTTCAGTGGATTTCAACGCATTTCAAAGATTTAAAGTATTTTTAATGGATTTTGCTGCATTTAAGGGAACCGTAGGATTTTAGAAGTAATTAAAAAATGTTACGTGATTCTAACGTATTTCTAGAAAACTTTAGAAAATTAATAAAATAAAATTTAAAGGAACTTCTTGGGATTTGTAAGGATTTTGACGGATTTCAAGGGATTTCATCATATTTGGGAGACTCATATGATTTCAAAAGAAATCATAAGATTTCGATTTGTTCAAATAGATGGCCTAGTTTACCAGGAATTTAGAGTGGATCTCAACAGATTTCAGCATTTTTAATAGATTTCAGTGAATTTAAACGGATTTGAAAGATTTAAAGGATTTGAATAGATTTCGCTATAATTAAGGGATACATAGGATTTCAAAAGTTATTATAAAATTTCATGTGATTCTAACGGATTTCTAGCGAACTTTAGGGAATAAATGAAATGAAATTGCAAGGAACTTCTAGGAATTTCTAAAGATTTCTACGGATTGTAGGGATTCATAGGAATTCCAAAGCAATTATGAGATTTCAAGAGAGAATCTCAACAGATTTGAATGGATTTCACCATATTTAAGAGATTTATATGGCCAACGGCCATACCACGCTGAAAAAACCAGTTCTCGTCAGATCACTGAAGTTAAGCAGCATTGGGCGCGGTTAGTACTTGGATGGGTGACCATTCGAGAATACTGCGTGCTGTTGGCACTACAAGAAACTATCCACCTAGAAACACTACCCGAATCGGGTAGTGTCACGCCTACCCTGAAAGGGAAATGGCTTAATGGTATACTATATGATTATATGATTGACTAATTTTCCAGGAATTTAAAAAGGATTCAAACAGATTTCAAATACTTGAAGGATTTAAATGGATTTTACTAGATTTAAGGTATTCGTAGGATTTCAAAAGTAATTATAAAATTTTATGTGATTCTAACGGATTTCTAGAGAACTTTAGGAAGTAAATGAAATCAAATTTCGAAGGACTTCTAGGGAACTCTAAGGATTTCTACGTATTTCAAGGGATTTTATCATAATTAAGAGACTCATATGGCCAACGGCCATACCACGCTGAAAACCCCAGTTCTCGTCAGATCACTGAAGTTAAGCAGCGTTGGACGCGGTTAGTACTTGGATGGGTGACCATTCAAGAATACTGAGTGCTGTTGGCACATCGTGGGTGTGGTGAGCCCACACTTGTAGTTATTTATTACTACAAGAAAACTATCCACCTAGAAACACTACCCGCATCGGGTAGTGTCACGCCTACCCTGAAAGGGAAATGGCTTAATGGTATACATACATACATACAATTGCGCTATAATTCTGATAGAACCGAGTGGTGTTCTTGACAGAGTTCAATATTTCTGAGGTCCTTCTCGTAAGGTTAATTGAGGATAAAGTATTAAGGCAGAGGACGAGTGGGCTCTCTGTAAATCTTCTAGATATAATAGTTTATCATAAGCTCTTATCCATGCCGATTTATTCTTTTCTAGAGAGGCAAGAGAAAGTAATTCCCAATCGCCCTCTATCCCGATCTTTTTAAATATACTTCTAACCTGGCAGGCCCAATTGTATTTCTCTAGGGTTGACAAATCATCTTTTAATCTATCCAGTTCTCTTAACCTTAAATAACATTTTTTCGGGTATTGATCGTCAGACATGTTGAGAATTTTCTCTATCCAATTGAGAATTGACCCAAAAACTCTAACTGCAAGTTGGGATGCACCTATTTCTAATCTAATAGCACATCCAGCAGTATTTTGTGGAACATTCAGGATTCTCTTATAAAAGGTGGTTTGAACTTTTTCTATCAAATCTAAATACCTGAGACTCCATATATGCGGACCATACATTAAAACGCTGGATACAAGACTATCGAAAAGTCGAACAATAGGGTTCCATGAGTTAAGTTTTAATCTGTGAATCAGAGAAATCGTTGATCCTACAGCGAGGTTAGATTTACGAACAGCTTCATCTTTTGCCCGGACAAAAAGTGCAGATTGAGTGAATGGGGTGCCCAGGTAGATATAACTTTTGACAATATCAATTTCGGAGGTTCCGTACATAAAAGGTGGGTTTTTTGTTATGGCCATGACCTCCCTTTCTGTAGATCACTATTTTTGTTTTTTCTATGTTGACTTCGAGCTCATTTATCCTACAGTAATCCAAATAAACCTTCAAGAATCTTACACATTCCAACCAGGGAGTCCGCAAAGAAAGCCAAATCGTCGGAATAAGCTAAGAGCAATATTTCCAACAAATGGTCTATTGATACACCTCTGATACCTCTGGCATACATAAATTCTTGTAAATCAGCAATTAAAAATGTAAACATTGTTGGACTTAGAACCTCCCCCTGCATGACTCCTTTCGTTAAATCTATCGACCCGGAGACGCCCTTATTTCCCTTGATTGCAATATTAGCTTTAGAATAGAAATCTATTACCAGTCTAATAAATTTTGACCCAAAACCCTTCGAGATTAATTTATTCCATAGGATATTATGACTAACTGAGGGAAAGGCTGCTTTGAAATCAACATAGAGTACAAAAAGTTTGCCTCCGTTTAGTCTCAGGCGAAACAAATCTGTTAAAAATCTCGTCTTTTTCAGTTGAAAATTTTATTGTTTCGCTAGAAAATTCAACTATTTGGTTGTCAATTAATATTTTGATTGAAAATATATATTTTCGGGTAGAAAATTCAACTGTTTTCTTGAGAATTTGTCTTTTTGGCTTGAAAATTCAACAATTTGGTTGATATTTTTTCTCTCTCTTACATGATAAATCTTTCTTGGTTGAAAGTGCAACTGTTTCGTTAAAAATTAATCGGCTTTGGTTGAGGATTCAATTATTTTGTTACAAATTCTTTTCTTTTCGTTGAAAATTAATCTTATAAATGAAAATTTAACTATTCTATTTTTTGTTGAAAATTGATCGTTTTTAGTTGAAAATTCAACACTTTGGTTGAAAATTTATATATTTTTTTGTAAATTCTTTTTTTGTTGTTGTAGAAAATTAATCTTCTTGATTGAAAATTTAACTACTTGATTGAAAGTTAAATTGTTTGGTGTAAACTCAACTGTTTGGTCGAAAATTAATTTTGTTGTCGTTGAATATTCAACTATTTGATTAAAAATTTATCTTTTGAGGTCGGAAATTTAACTATGTGGTTACAAATTCAACTATTTTGTCGAAAATGTAATTATTTTGTTCGAAATTTCCAATGCTGTGTTTAAAAATTCTCCTTTTTCTTATTAAAATTGCATATTTTTTTGGTTTGAAAATTTATTTGTTTTGGTAACAAAGTTGTGTAAAAGAGTTGTTCTAAGTGCAACTGTTTGGTCTAAAATTAAATTGTTTGTTTCCTGAAAAGTCAACTATGTGGTTGAAAAATTAATTAGTTTGTTGAAAATGCAATATATTTCGACTTGGAATCTTGAGTGTTTCATACTGAATTTTATATGGTACCTATGAGGCTATACATTAAATTCCCCTCTTCTGAGAAAATTTTGGGCGCTCAAGTTTGTTAAATACTATGTTTTTATGTTTTGTGTTTTATTTGAGAAGTTTGTAAAATGAAATCAAAAGGTAAATTTTGACGTCACAATGAGTGGTATAAGCTTTATGTGACGATCTGCGACGAAGAAGGGGAGGGGTAAAAAAGGTATTCAATTTTTATTTTATTGGATTATTGGCTAGTGAAAAGGTTATTTATTTTATTTTACATTTATTTATTTTATATTATAATAGGAAAAAGAAATTTAAAACTACTTAAACCGTGGGTTGGATTAACTTTTGATTACATTAATTTATACTTTCATGGAAATATAATTACGTTGAATATACTAAATATAACATTCCTGAGCAGATTTGAAACTAAATTCAGTGATCCAGATTGTAAAATAATTTATGTACCATGTGGATTCTATCGCTTGTAATCTTACATAATAACCAGAGCTTACTAGACAGATCATAAACCTATTGAGGTTTATGATCTGCACTGCACTCAATTCCCTCTATTCAGTTAGATTCCCATAGCTTGATTATTTTGCATTATTTTTTTCAAGAATCATTTAATGAAATTACCTTATTTTTAAACCTTGTATATCTCATTTTTGATATAATGGGAAACGCTTTTGTTTGCGAGATAATACTTTTCGAGATATTTAAGAAAATCAAATACACATTTTTAAATTCGAATGATTCGAAAATTCTTTTCAGGCTGTTAAAATCTCTTTAAAAAGGAATCATTTTTTTGGTAATATTTCGAAGATGAGCAGAGGAATAACATTTTGAAAGTTATCCCTTGATCTTCATTTCACTGCCTCTTTTCATATATGTTCAATTTTCTCATCAGATTATTATTTGAATTTCTGTAATTAGTAAATTTAAAATACTTTAATATTAATTTTTTATGATTTATTGTCCTTACTTTTACAAGTGATGACATTTTAATAATTTTAAGTTTCACGTATTCTGCTGCGGTTGCTGAGTTTAGAATGAAGAAAAATAACACTTCTTCTTAAAATGACGGATATAATGGGAAAGGGCCAGATACACAAATGGCGAATACTCCAGATAGTTCACTTCGGAATGATATTGAAGTAAGTTAAAAGTTACATTATATCTAACCCTATCCGGAATTTTGCTGGAACTTAAGTTGGGAAACTGTTTCCGTCTAAGCCCGAAAACGCTTTTTTATCCGACTCTATGCGGCTTTCAAGCGACCATCAGAAACAAAAAATCGAATTATTTACTTGACGGAATCATGACCAGCCCTATCCGGAATTTTTCCGGAACATAAGTTGCCCGACGGAATATTTTCAAATATTTCTAAAGATGAAAACGTTTTTCTATCCGGCTCCATCCGGCTTTCAAACTGCCTTCAGAAACGGAAAATCTAATGTCGCTTGATGAAATCTTATCCGGCTCTATCCGGAACTTTGTGATCTTCTAAGAGAGAACCCGTTTCTCTATCTGGCTTTAAAGCAAACATCAGGGACAGAAAAACGAACTCGCTCTATTGAATCCTGTTTGGCCTTATGAGGAACTTTGCCGCGAATATAGCTGTGTGATTTTTTTTTGGTCTAAGACAGAAACCGTTTTTCTATCTGGGTCCATCCATCTTTGAAACGGCCTTTAGAAAGTGAAAAAACAAATTAGTCGTCGGCGGAATTTTATCCAACCCTATATGGAAATTCTTCGGGAATTCAGGCGAGTAACTGTTCCCGTCTGAGACAGAAACCGCTTATTTATTTTGCTCTCTTCCATGAAATTAAAATTTCCATGTCTTGAGTTATTAAGAAAAATTTCGTTTCTCAAAAGGTGTAAGAGTTTGGCCACTTAAGAAATACGTGCGATTGTTCTCCTATAATAACAACATAATTTTAGATCTCTAAGTTATATTAAACCAGCGTTATAAATTATAAAATGTATTGTGTATGTGAATGTATGTATGTGTCCGTCTATATATGAAAGTGTATAAAGTGTTGTTTTGGTACCGACAACGTTTCGAATAAGACCGGGAAAAAATCAGACAGAGTAAAAATATATTATTTTATTGTTGATCTCTTATCTATAAAAATCTTATTTTATAATAATATTGATGTAATAAGATTTTCATCTTTCTTTATAATTCAATGAGAATGCCTCATGCGTTTAGAGATTTAAAAAGAAAAAATTTACCTTGTTTATATAAGAAAAACTTTTTTGATATTCAAAATACAACAATAAGATGTCTAGCGTATTTGTTCGCGTTTCTAAGACGCATCGATCGACCTATTGTTTCAAAAAATGTTTTATTCTGTTTATATTAGAAAAACTTATTTGATATTCAAAATACTATAATATTATATTCAGTGTATTTTTTTGTCTCCTTGAGACGCATTGATTAACCTATTGATAAGCCTTTTATGACCCACCAGTACCTATTTATGAAGTTTCAAAAAAATGGTTTATTCTGTTTCTATGAACAAAACTTTTTTGATATTCAGAACACGACAATATTACATGTAGAGTAATTGTTCACGTCCTTGAGACGCGTCGATTGACCTATTAATTGGTGAACCTATTATGACCGACCAGGACCGATTTATGAAGTTCAAAACAAATTTTTCTATTCTGTTTATATGAGAAAAACTTTGTTCATATTAGGAGTACTACAGTACTGTATCTGATATGTTTGTACGCGTCTTTGAGACACGTCGAATGACCAATTGACGAACCTTCTATAACTTCTTATGATGTAGCAATACCGATTTATAAATTAAAAAAATATGTTTTTTATCTTGTTGATATAAGGAAAACTTTTTTAATATTGGGAATACAACTATAATGTATATAATATATTTCTTCGCGTCTTCGAGACGCATCGATTGCCAAAATTAGGAACTTTTCATGATCTACCATAAACTATCAATATAGTTTTTAAATTTTTCAATCAAATTAGTTTCCTTGTTTATAAGAGGATTTTTTTTATATTGGGAATATAACAGTACTGCATTTGATGTAATTGTTCGCGTCTTGGAGACGCGTGGATTGATCTTTTGACGAACCTTCTAAGACCATTATTGATTAATCAATAGCTACTCATAAAGTTTTAAGAAAAGTTACACTGTTTCTATGAGGTTTTAATTTGAAATATAAAACTAACGTAGGTTGAAAAGTTGTTCATTGTAACAGAACACATCAATTGCCATTTTTGTGGGCCCTCTGATTTTCTGAAAATAAAATTTTCGGAAAGACAGAAACATAAGCTTGAAAAATATTGAAAGTATCCATTTTTTTCTTTTGTTAGGGAAAACCTCCCTCTATGAGGAAGCAAATTTGTTTGATACTTATGAGGAAGCAAAATGCTCATGAAATGAGCACAAATTAATACACCCATAATGAATACGTCCATCGTACTTCGCAGCCGCATTTGGTACTTTTAAGAACTCTGGTATTTTTTTGAAGTGTGTAAAAAAATATTTGAATGAGACACTTCGAAAATTTTTGGTCCTGACGGGGCAGCCAACACCCGATTAGGGCCCGAAATGACCGTCCAGACTGCCCCGATCTGTATTGTAACATAGTACTTTAAAACTTGTATTTACAAAAAATTGTTTCAGTTCAGGTAATGTATGACATATACAACAAAAAGTTAATCTTTAGACAGGTGAGAATCCGGGGGGGGGGGGGGGGCAACTTATTGACCCCGCAAAGGTCCAGATTCGAATGATGATTTTTTTAGAGGAGAAGTATAAACTTTTAGATGACCCCCCCCAATTTCCTCTAGATCTGCACCTGTCTTTTTGGTGAGTACTGCACAAACATTCGGAATTTCTATTTAATAGAAAACATACCTGAAGTAATACGTAAAATTACGGATACAATTAAATACTTTACTATACTGAAAGCCTTTATCCAAGATTAATAAATTGATTATTGATAAAAATTTCACTTTTTGACTTTCAGGTTTTTACAAAGTTTCTGTTTCCGTAGACTTCAAAGAATACAGTAAATGATTTGTGGGTTTGTGCTTTTGTGGTAAAAGATGCAAAAAATGTATAGTATATTTTTTCATCACTTGAGTGTGCAGAATTTATCTCATTTCGGTCATCGCCTTCCTTTAAAAAAAATATATGAAAATAGATTTTAAATTCAAGCAAATTATCAGAGATGAGGTCACGGTCAACAGCATTATATAAGCACAGTAGGTTCGGTTCAAGGACCGATCAGATACCCGCTGACCTTGCTACTAAAAAATAGTTCCCAAGTGACCGATATGAATACCAACATATGTATATTTGACCCATTCAGTTGCTTCAATCGTTTTTAACCTCGATTTTCGATACACAGAACGCGGATTTTTTTATTATTGAGTAATAAATGGAAATGGAAATGTTTCTACTGCCGATTTAAATTTTAGAGAGGATTTTATACAGTTTTACACTTCAGATTCTAGGTATTACACTCACACATTTTATATAGGAAAATATGTTTTACAATTCCGAGGCTTTAAAAGAGAGATTTAAATTCTGATATAAATGTTTTTTTTTTTTTTATAAAAAATGTATTATTGTTCATTGTTATATTTACATCAATTTTGTGAATTTAATAAAAGAGATTGTTAAGTATAAAAAATTGGGCTCAACCGGGATTTGAACCCGGGACCTCTCGCACCCAAAGCGAGAATCATGCCCCTAGACCATTGAGCCGTTGATATCATTTTTTATATACCGAGAGCGTATCATGGGATCGCGAGAGAATGTATGACGATGCGATGCGATGTTGGCAAGTTACTGTTCGTTCGAAAATCTTACCCTAAGTTATATTTAATCAGTAGAAAGATTAATTTTAATTTAAAATTCTGTTCATAAGTATTTTTACTAGTTGAATAATATAAATATTTAAAAATTTTAACTTTGTGAAATTCTTTTGTGAAATTAAAAACTAAAATAACAATAACCCCAGTGGAAAATTACCTATCGTCAAGTCCGTAGTCACACAAAATTTTCAGGGGGGGGGGGGGGCCGGATTGACAGCCGCACATTCGAACACATTCAGGAAAGCATATTGAGCATGTATGTTCAAACACATACCCAATATATACTATATTATGTATTGAATTTTAATCCTGAATAATTAACCAAAAGAAAACAGTAAAAGAATTGCTTTTCAGAATCAACATTATTAAAAAAAATGAAATGTGCGGTACATAAATAAAATTAAATTGGTTTTTACCTGCATTTACGTTTGCATGCAAAATATCCGGTTCATTTAGGAATTCATATTGCTTGACAGCAGAATACCAATAAGCAGCAACTTCCTGTCCTGTAACATCACAAGGCACAATTCCACCTGGTTTACAATACAAATTTTGTCCAACTTCCCGGTCGTTACGGTAATAAAATGTGTTCGTATGCGCCAGATGATTCGCCCACGTTTGAGCATATTCACACAGCTGCAACAATTCCAGAAAGAAAATACATTATTAATCTTTCATGCAATCGAAAATTGCACTAATAGTAGCGGTAAAACGGAAATTGTCCGATTTAGGCTAAAATGGTTTAAGAAGCCATGAAACTTGTTTGTTATATGTGTTCTTTTTTTCCTAAAAATACATTTTTCTGATTTGCAATAAAATTTAAATTGGATTGCAAATGAGGATTGAAGCCCAAATCCTGGATTTTGAAGAAAATAAACGTCACTAACATTCTTATCTGATCGAATTCGCATCTAAACAAAACCCCGCACTCAGAAAAAAGATCCTTCGATTCAAATAAAATTTCTTTAAATCGAAAAAAAATAATCTTTGGCTCTCAGTCAAAGAAAAGTTTCTTTCATTCAAGGAAATAGTTTCTTGTTCCACTGAAAAATTTTCTTTAATTTAAAATGATTTTCTTAATTTTGAAGTTATTTTTGGTTGATTAAAAAAAAATTATATTGAAGAAACGGTTTCATTGTTTAAAGACAAATATTTTTCTGAGTGCACAAATATGTTAAGCGTTAACTATAAAATGTAATTTTTGAAAATTTTCAAAAAGTGGTTCAAACTCTCCAAAAATGCCAGAGGAATTTTATCTAGACTTTTTCCTGTATCTCGTATATTTTTCGAAAAAATCAGGCTTCTAGATTTTCAGAAAAACGATCGCTATGTTGTTAAATTTAAAGTCCTTTATTTGCTTATTTGGAAAATTTAAAAAAACCTTCACAATAATCAGCGAGAAAAAGTAAATCTAAAATTTTTTTTTGTAATTTTCGGCACCTTTACATAAAACATTTTTCAGACCACAAAGAAGTAATATATATAGTATCGAATATTTGCATAAAGATTCACTTCTAAATTAACAAAATTGTCTCTAATATATATAAATGATTGAATAATTTAGTACCTTAATTAGGCTCAAATTGTTAAGAAAGTATGAAACTTGGTATATATAATATTAGGTTGGTTCTTATTTATACTTGGTGGACTTTTTTTCGAATTTCTCTGCTCTCACCTCCCAGTTTTGTTCGAATGCCAAAAAAAAAAACTCCTCCAAATTTGAGCAAAATCGGTTAATATTTAGGGGTGCCGCAAAGACCATGGAGTTTTCCATTGATTTAACATGGGAAAAAGTCAGCCTTTTGTAAATCTAATATTTTAACGCGATAATATGTTACAAATAGTTCCATGTTTCAGTATATTGTTCAGAATTCGTCAGAGAATAAGAATCAATCACAAATTTTGAGGTTGAATAATTTTAAGCCACTCTTATGTGTCCCCAAAGAAAACCCCATAAGTGACAAATTTGAATTTTACGTAATATTGCGGTTTATTGACACTTTTTAAAAGTTTAAAAAAATGAATAATCATTAAACGGTAATTTAAGAACACCCAGTCATTTGTTAACTAATATTCAATTGTTAAAACAATTTTAATTTGTTTAAATATTTGTTTTTTTCAGTTAACTCGCAAAATGTTAATATTTTTAAGTACTAATTTGTTTATTATGAATACCCGTGGATGTTTAAAAAATTTAAATTTGTTTAAAAGTCTACAAGTATTCATAATAAACAAATTAGTACTTACAAATATTAAAATTTGTCGAAAATTTAGTGCGATAAAATGTTTCTCCTGCTTTTTTAGGTAAAATATATGCTTGAACAAACACGTATTATTTCAATAATTGTAAAATTATTTAAACAAATTATTTTGTTGTTATTATTGATTAAATAACTCATAAAGTCTGTAAAATACGTTCATTTCTTGAGTTAACTGAAAAAAACAAATATTTAAACAAATTAAAATTGTTTAAACAATTGAATATTAGTTAAGAAATGACTGGGTATTCTTAAATTACCGATTAATGATTATTTTGTTCCAAAAAACTTTTAAAAAGCGTCAATAAACCGCAATATTACGTAAAATTCAAATTTGTCACTTATGGGGTTTTCTTTGGGGACACATAAGAGTGGCTTAAAATTATTCAACCTCAAAATTTATGATTGATTTTTATTCTCTGACGAATTCTGAACAATATACTGAAACATGGAATTATTTGTAACATATTATCGCGTTCAAATATTAGATTTACAAAAGGCTGACTTTTTCCCATGTTAAATCAATGGGAAACTCCATGGTCTTTGCGGCATCCCTAAATATTAACCGATTTTGCTCAAATTTGGAGGAGATTTTTTTTTTTTT
>CAKNYM010051108.1:246550-269790 GCA_932195095.1 Andricus curvator
ATTATATATACCAAGTTTCATACTTTCTTAACAATTTGAGCCTAATTTAGGTACTAAACTTCTCAATCATTTATATACATTGGAGTCAATTTTGTTAATTTAGAAGTGAATCTTTGTGCAAATATTCGATACAACTTGCGAAAAAGGTTCAATTAAAGTTGGTTTTCTTTTGAAATTTTTAGTAAAATGTTAAATAACTTAAATTTCAATGTTGACAAGAGGCCACAACATGGCAAGTAGAATGTTTACGACAAATAGAATTGCTTACACTATGCAAGCATAATTGACGTTTATGGTGTCAACATTACTTAGTGCGGTCTCGTTAGATGAGGGCATTGGTTAACGGTACATTCAAGAACGTGGTAGAATGATAGCACGTGACATGCTTTATTTTACCTGCGGTGACATCGTTAGTGGTGGGGCGTTATGCCGTTGTCGATAAACATTATGCCAACACAAACATTCTGTTATAAATTCGCTATCTCGCCAATTCGTTTCCAGATCGCTACTATCGTACGCTATACTCATTGGCCTGTTACTCAAAATCTGAAACAGAGAAAAATATCAAAGTTAATTTTTCAAATCTAATACGTGGGTGTCCATTTTACTTTAGGAGATATTCGCGGTTTTCTAAATCAGGGTAAAAATTATTATTTTCGGGTTTATGTGAGGGATGATAATAGAACCTATACTAAATCTATGGGCCTCATGTCCCAAAAGCTCCCGTGTGGAAAAATTTCGTGGCGCTGTACTGTTTCTGTCCAGTCCGCCTTGAGTCGACATTGGCGCGCCACAGGCTGACTGTCTAGTGGCTAGACTGAGATGTCACTGCTAATCGACTAGTTTCTAGACAGATCGGCTATTTTGATAAAAAATAATTAATAATTAAATAATATAATTATTTTTTATGCCATAAAAGTCCAATATATAGATTTTGCAGTTAATTAAAAATATAAAAAAAGTTTTTGTACACAAAAAAATGAAGAAATGAGTTTTCGCAAATCTCTTGTACATACGCCGGGTCTCGAACTTCTGATGTAACTTCCTATTATATTGTTGTAACTTTGTCCCGTCGCCTTAACACCTCGGCCATCTAAAACTTAAAATTTTTTTCTTTTTTGTCGGACATGAATTTCGATGCATTACATTGTAATATTTATTTCAATAAAACATGAACAAGTTTTAAACATTAAAAGTTCTTGATTTGTGAATAAATCATTTAAAAGAATAAAGTTTGTATGATGTTACTTACGATTAGGCTACGAAATAATGATTGTTTATTATATCAAATAATTAATACGTTAGACTTAATTATCATTTACGGAATAAATAAATAATTAAAATAAATTAAATAAATCTTTTATAATAATATTTGATTTTCTGGAATATCATAAATATTATACATAGCATTATACATATTATAATTATTCTAAATTCAATATAATTTCATTATAACTTCACTATATAATTCAATTGAAACAAAATGTTTCTAAAGATTCTTCAAAAAATCGTTCTTGAAACTGCAGTTCTTGTATTAAGATTTCTATCACCTTCAACAATTATTGTTTACCATCTTAAATATGTGATAGTCTACAATTAATTATTGTTTGAGCATTTGTACGATTGTGTATTGTAATTTCCCAAATCTTTTATTCAAAAATGATTATTTTCTGAATTCACCTCTGTAATTTTTGTTTAAGTCCAAGCCGTGATTCTATCTAGAAACTAGCTAAAATCTGGACAATCTTTATATATTCAAATTCGTAACGAACTCCTAGATAGCGCCAAGAATGGGACTAGACAGCAGAAAGGTTTGAATCAAACACGTAGTAAAACTAGAAAGCGCCAGTGTAGCGCCAGGCTAGTATTGCGTGAATAGACAGACTTGCGAAAAACTGTACTGGTTTTAGCATGATTCAAGACTGCCACGAAATTTTTCCACACGGGAGCGACATTTTAAATAACAAAAATCAACGAAATTACAACATTTAAACCAAAAAAGTGTTTTCTTGGATATACATAAAAATGTGTTTGAATCAAACAAATTGTGATTGATTCAACAGAGTCAAACTAATATTTTTTTGTCCATATAATAACCATATTATATGGTTGACCAAAAAAAATTCAGCTGATTCAACCGAATCTTTTCTGAGTGCCCTTATAGACAGTTGGCAAATTTTTGTCATAATAATTTGTGAATTTGGGTACCTAATCTTAAATTGAAACATCCTGAGTTATTTACAATTGCATTTTTTGGATTCAATTACACCCCATATAAACAATTCTGCTTATTATTAAATTGACCGGAAATGCAGGAAAATATTAACTATATACAGGATTTTCTCAGAAATGTTGTATATTGCATATTTGACTCTGAAATACTTATAGTTTTCTCACTTGTTTTCTTTTTCTGAGGGTCTGTTTGATCTAGTTTAAACTTTGAAGGACAGTGCATGCAAAAGTTGGATAAAGCATTTTGTACTTCATGATCTGATCTGATGCGGGAAATAATACGCCTTGGAAAATCGTCCGAGTAAACTTTGACAAGACACTTAAAGTTTCCTTTGTTATATCTGAATCCGTATCTTAAATGTTGACTAAGCGATATATATATATATATATATATATATATATATATATATATATCAATGAATATTAGAGGGAGAAGAGAAAGATATGCACTATATTATGCAGATATGCACGGAAAAAATTTATCCGTGAAGAAGTCACGAACTTGTAGCTAGGTCTCGGATACGAGATAAAAAAATGAAACATTAAATCCTTATTTCTATGAGAAATATATGGATAAATTTCGAAGTTTCTTACGTACAGTTCGAATTTCCTACGAACAGTTCCTGAAAATTTCAGACTGAAATAAAAAGAGGAAAAATTTTATTTGTGCGATTTAATTTTATATTAATTTATAAATTCGCAACTCAGAAGATTCGAACCTCAAACACTGCTGACTCACCAGTTTCTAAACATAAACCAGGAGTGCGTAAACACGCGCAGCCATCGAGGCCAAACAAAATAGGTATTATAAAACTTCTAGCCACTCATCCGACGAGCTCGAGGCACACATACGAGCGCACACACGCACCGCGCGTGTGTGCGTGGGCCACGTACAGGGAGACTTAGGTCGAGTTCCCAGATTTGTCGGGCAAGCTCGTGAGTGCTCTGAGAATCTTTTCCCAATCACTCGTAATATTTTTGTAATTATTCACGTAAAAAAAAAGTGATGAACCGTTTTAGAATTTTCACATCGAGTTCGTCAATCTTTCTCAAAGTTCGCAGGTTATTTACGAAAATACATAAATATCCGACGAATTTTTCTCATATCCGAGACCTAGCTACTAGTTCGTGACTTTTTTACGGATAAATTTTTTCCGTGTGTTACGTTTGAATGCAAAACTTGTCTAAGGGCGAAATAAAGCTGTAATTTTTTATAGAAACGTATTACTCCCATCAATTTTTACTGAAGTATTCTAAGATGCATGCACTCTATTATTATTTGATACTTCCAATATGTCCTTCAAAATTAATTTATGTATTTTTACATTCTCTTAAAGTCGAGTAAGAACGTTTTCACATCAGCCATAGTGTTGTTCTATATTAAAATATTTGTACCTTCCTTGCATACAGAGTACCCAAAACTTCGCTTAAAAAATTGACGTCCGCGAATGCAGATGTATCATAACGTAGGTCAGGGGCAGGGACTCAAAATAAGGTGATGAGTTGTTTTAGCATATTTCGCAATCGTATTCAAAGTGTTGTTTCAGAAGCGTTAATTAATACAACTCATTAAAAATATTAATCCTAACATAAATGCTATTCGCAATTAGTGATGTATTTTCTTTCTCAGTTTTCAGGTGTTTTTTTTTCCAAAGTGATTACACTTTAGAAATCGAAGTCATCCTACAATTCAGGATGAGTAGTAGAGTGGTTCACAAAAAACTTGTATTCATTTTTCGGCTGCCATATCGCGAAAGTTATTTGTTTCTCTGGGTGAGAAAATACACTCCTAATTTTTTTAGATTGTTAAAATTTTTTTGCAGTCTGCGCTCATAGAATTTACGAAAAATTGAGATTTTCGTAGTTTGTGATTTCTTTGAAAATATTAATATCAGCTTTAATGAAATATGTTGTGAATAAGAATTGTAGCTAATACAAAGGACGAAACTCTGATTTTATATCAGATTGAAAAAGATTATTTGACGCCGGTAAAAGGTATAAAAAGTACGATTTCTTAGGAACGGACAGATATAAGAGCATAATACATTTTTTTGTAAGGATTGCCAAAATTCTGGGTAGCGCGAGCAGTGCTAAAAATCAGTGCTAACTTTGACATGTGATTACTCGTTTGAAAAAATGTCAGAATTTTTTTTTTTAAACCGTTGGAAATTATGAAATTCCGCGTCGAACAACCTCTAATAGAGATAGTTTTTATCTTTTGACGAAAATATGCCACGTGAGAAGTTTAAAAAAAATTCAAGTATTTCTCGAATTTTGTACCTCCAGTTGAACTCATAGTTTGAGCCAATGAAACCTGAAAAATATTTTTGGGTTCCCGAGATATGATTAAAAATGTCCGCGCGTGTCTGCGTCGAGTTTCAATCGGCGACATGCTTGAAGATTTTTAGTCATATCTCAGGAACCCGTAAAGATTTTTCAGGTGTCATTGTCATAATTAAAGATAAGACTTCAAATACTATGTGGTATGAATACCAGATTTTTGCTACCATCATAGGTCATGGCATGAGTTGAAATTAATAAAAATTCGAGACATTTTTGAATTTGATCGAGAAATCACGTTCCACAGTCAGCAGTGATTAACAGAGATTTTCTACTAAAAAGTAAAAACACTAGCGGGATGTTCAAAATGTTCGAAATATTTATGCGTATCATAAGAATGATAATAATAGCAGTAGAAAATACTTTTTTTTGTTTTTCTTTAATTTACGGTTTCTTTCCTAGAAGAAAGTGTATTTATTTATTACCAATACATGGTAAAGTATTAATGATGATTTAAATATTTCCCTGTGAGCATTGACGGACCTTGTTGTAAATCAACTGTTCACTCAATTTTGCGTCCTGGACCTACTTTATGAGTCATGCGCATGCGTGGGCGTCCATTTTTTGCGCGAAATTCGAAAAAAAAACTGTAGAATGTTTTTTTGGGTACTTGTGTGTAACGAGGGTTCAAATATTTGAACATACAACTCCATGAAAAAACAGTCTCAAGTGGTACTAAAATGATACCACTGGTCGGAACCTAGATTCATTCGTTTTACATTGAAAATAACAGCATAAAGTTATTATATTCAAAAACAAGACACGAAAAAAATGATACCATAAAAAAAGAGATCTCTATTTTTCACAGTGTATGAAATAAAACTTTCTTCTCTGTTTTTATTATTTTTATTTCGTAACTGCTTTAAATATTGTATTTAGCTACTGTTATACTTAAACTTGTTGTCAATAATTTATTTATTTGACATTCAATAGTTTTTTGTTTTAAAGCATTTCAAAAACAGGCATTTCATTTTCATGATTTTGTGACCTGGGTCATATTCCAAAGGATAAAAAATGAAAGAAAAGACAAAAGAGGATATTAGAATTTTATTCCCTGAATCGATTCAATCGAAATGAAAGACAGGTATAAGGTATAATAGTATAACTATAAAATAGTATAACTATAAAATAGTATAAGATATTATAAATATATATAAGGCTATACTAAGCATTTTATTCACTCTTGAAAACAGCAGAATTATTTACTCTTATTTCTATTTGTTTTCTATTTATTTTCTAATTCTTGTTACACTGCATGACGATTACGTTTAGGTACTAATTATATATTACTAAATTAAAATTATTTTGTCAAAAAAAAAAAAAAAATTAAATGGAAACCCACAGTTCCGGTAACTGAATGGCAGAAGCGAATAACGGAGAAAAGTCAACGAAAAAAAGTAAACCCAGAAAATGGAACGAAAGGGCTTTGAGAGAAATCTTGGTCTCCATGAATAGGAAAGTAGAAACCATTAACGTTTCTTTTCTTTCTCTATAAACTGCTTTACAACTGAAAAGGTAAAGTTGGCGCACATTGAGCCTTAACAAAAGGTCGTTAAGATATTAAAAAATCGCTTTGCTTCGGGCGAAACTTAATAATCCTTTTTATTTTCATTTTTTTTGAACTTGGAATAGTCGAACGGCGCGTTGAAAACATGATAAAAAGGAGTTATTTTCACTCAAATTACAAAGGCGAGGAGCATTTATATGTAAATTTGAAAGGATTATCCTAAATGTCTTGAATACAAACCCGATGCAAGTAAAAAGCATATTTTAAGGGTGGAGTCTAGAGTGCCGATGCCGACAGTCTGGGCAACGAACCGCTTAAGGGCACGATGTCAAGTGGGCTCGGGCAGGGATAAAATCGACTAGGGTATGGGGTAACGTCGACCAGGGTAATAGGTATATTCGGCTGGGGTCCGGGTAAATTGGGCTGAGGTATGGGGTAAAGTAGGTACGGGGTAAAGTCGGCTAGGGTACGGGTTAATATTGGCTAGGATACGGGGTAAAGTCGGTTGAGGTACGGGGTAAAGTCAGCTAGGGTACGGGGTAAAGTCGGGTAGGGAGAAAATTGCGACGGACAGACGGACACCTGACCGAAGCTATGAAGGTGTCGGCCGGTCTACAAAACCCTAAAAACACTTATAGTAAGAAATTATTTTTTAAGAAAATATATTAAGAAATTAAGTTTGTTCTCATATGTCTAATGCTGTTCATTGGCCCTCATTAAAGGCCATCTTGCTAGTTGACGTCACACATTGAAACACTTCGGAAAAGGTTAGGAGTATAATTGAGAGTATTTTTGTGACCCAATATTATTTCTGAGAACAGTCACATGGGTATTTTCCCGCCTCCACGAGACGTTCGAAAGGAATAAGGTTTTGACCAACATTATTTCTGCGACCAGTCACAGAGGTGCCTTTCCACCCGAACGAGTCGTTATAATTATAATTATTCTTGAGTCGCAAATCGACGATAAAGTGTGATATGCACATAAACCGTTCCATCTAAAGCGTCAAAAGCCAAAAACTGACAAAATAACTCTTAAATCACATGACCTTTCTCTAAAATGTCTGACAGTCCCTTCGATATGCTTGAGATATGCTGTATAAAAAACCGGTAAAAAAATTGTCCGTACCGGTAATTTTTTTTACCGGTATAGACAGTGTATACACTTCGTATACTAAAACTATGCTTCTGGTAATGAAGAGCAAAATTTTAGTTAAATTTTTCCTATGTAAAAAGTTTCCTACTAAAACTAATACAATTTATGTCAGAAGAGTTTAAACAATAAACGGAATATACAATTATTTGCATAGAGAGATTTTTAAATAAGTTTTGGTAAGTCAATTAATTTTAGTTCTTTATAACTTACAAGATATATCTTTCGTATTTTAGGTTTATAAGTTAATATCAATTTGATAAGTTCCGAGTTTGTTTCAGCTGTCTTAATTTAAAAGATAGCTTCATCTTTCTACTTTTCCAGCTGGCTTAATTTTCATTTATGCTTACAAGCTACAATACCGACAGAAACACTCAGAGAAATGTCCTCTTGTGACAAAAGGATGTTTCTTGACGTGAATGGAATTTCCCCTTAAATTTAAGGTTGAGAGGATTTTCATTTGTCACAACAGGAATCCTTTTGCAGTACAAATTTTCCTTATGCGACTAACTTCACCTAATCTTGCAGCCAAATAATTCTGTTTGTGTAAAAAATATATTCACGTCGTTCAAAACGAAACAGGCACGAGGACGATGCTTTTGTTTCAAGACAACTTTTTCTCTGCGTGAAGTTTAGGTACATTTCCTTTGACCGTTTGAAAATTCGTACTTCACTTCATAGACAGTTTCTGCGCAGAAACTGAATTCACGACTTTGTTAGTAAAATCATTCGAAAGATTAGAAAATATCGCGTTGAATCAGCTTACGTTGAAATTATTTTAATAAACGAATCAAAAAATATTTAGTTTCAAAGTTAAAAGTTTTCTTAGCTAAATGAATATTTTCAAATCTTGAGTTCAACTGTTTGCCAAATCTAGAAAAGGCTTTCCTACAAACTTGGAAAAATCATAAAATCAAGAGAAAATAATACTTTTTGATTCTAAATCAAGAGCTCGATGAAATATTATGTAATTTCCGAGTAGTCATACAAAATATTTGATCGTGCATTAATTTTTCTTGATTTAGATTTAAAGAGTAGGATTTACTCTTGATTTTATGAATTACCCAAATTTTTAGGAACCCTTTCTAGATTTGGTAAAGAGTCGATCTGTAGATTTCAAAATTTTCATTTAGCTAAAGAAAAACGTTTAACTTTGAAACTAAATATTTTTGGCTCGTTCATTAAAATAATTTCAACGTAGGCTGATTCGACGGAAAATTTTCTAATCTTTTAAATGGGACTTTAATAGACCAACTGAAATATTTTTTGCGCAATATTTTACACCTAAAATACAGCGGAAATACCAATTTTAGAGAACAAGAATGAAATTTGTAGTGTATGTAAATTTTAAAACGAAAATGATGTGCTCTGCGTTTTTTGTTAATACAAGCGTATTTGTGTAGATTTTAAACTGTTCTCAATTCTAAAATAGCATTAAAAGGGTTTCAGAAGTCCGCATGAAAAGGGCCCTTATGGCCGGTTCTAGTTTAGGAGATATTCGCGCTTTTCTAAGTTGAGGTAAAAATGATAATTTTTGAATCTGAATGGGGGATAGTACTGGGACCTATAGTGAATTAATTAGTACTATATTCATATCCAGATAGTAACCGGAAGTAGGTATATTTCATGTTCGAAGAAAAAATATAGCATGTTCAACAATGCTCTGGTGACTCATTTTCCACTTATAGGGTTCATTTCGAGCCTAAAATGCTGGGAATTTATCCGAATGTATGCCCCTAAACCTAACTCCATACCGCCCATTAGGGCCCTTTTCGTGCGGATGCCTACAAATAATTATTACCTATTTAACATTTTTATTTTAAGATGAGTACTTATTCTTTACAAAAATGTAAGCACTTTTAAAAGCACATTTTTCGAAGATGATCATTGATAACTTTCAATAAATAGTTCCTTACTCTGATCAATTTTGACTCAAATTTATACCATCTTTAACAGTCTGAATGAGACCACTGGAGATGAAATCTGAATATACATAAGGAAATACATTACCTATAAAAGAGATTATTCCAAGAATATTTAGATCATGAAAATGGATAAAACGGTCGGGACCTAAATTTCACACCTTTTGGCAACGACCCATATATAGCGCAAGTTTCAGTGAATTAAGTTTGCAGCGTAGCCCAAAGTTCCTTTCGTACATGAATTTATAAGCTAATGTTTTTTTTCAGCTGAAAGTTCTGTTTATAACTTCACTAGCTATTTTCGGGTTTTTAAGATTGTAATCTGGTTTAATGTTTTTGTGTGTACGAATTCTCTGAAAAACAGAAGATATAAAAAATTTCGGTACAAGTAGCCAGATTTTTTCGGTACAAATAAGGGCAGCTGGAAAAGGGGATATTTGTACCCAAATTTCAGTACGTATAGCTGGATTTTTTTGGTACGCGTAGACACTTCCTAAAAAAAAAGTTTGATCAGAAGAAAATTCGAGAATAAGTTCCCAAATCCTGTCCTTTGATAATAATTAATCTTTTTATAGTATTGAGAGATTTTTAACTTTGCGAAGTATCTGTGTTATTTTTTTGCTAGCTAACTTAAAAGTTTCCAGATGTTTAATGTCTCCTGCTAAGAAATATTAGTTCGAGTTTTCATAGAACCAACAAAAATCCAGTAAAGCATGTTCCAAGTGGTTTTTTCACAATTAAGCTTTCATTTAGGGAGAAATTCTTTCGAAAATTACGTGACTATTACTTTTCATACTTTTTTTCGGCTTCCACAGATATATCTATAAGTTTCTCCAGTATAAAAATGTTAAGAGCCTCGGTTTACTTTTATGGCGAGAAATGTTCCGTGACCTTTATTTCCGTGTCGTATGCTTTTACGAGGCACAAAAAATCAGTAAAGAATTATGTGGACAAAATTTTCGTTTTAAAAATTGCAACCATATTTTTCCGCTTTCATTTTTCATTTCTTGAATGCGATGTTAAAGGTCTGCTGCCAAACGAAAAACTCTATAAGTGAAATTTGTCATTGCGACTATTTTCAGGCATACTTTTAACATTCTCATCCTAATGAGAAGGTATTGGTTTTATGTAAAATTTGACTTAGTCGGTTTTCATCAAATCTCCACGTTTTGAGACCTTGTGAGTTAGAAAAAACTATTTTCACCAAGGTCTGTAGTCTGTAGTCTGTCTGTCTGTAAGCAGGATAACTTTCGAAAAAATGATCAGATTGGATTGAGCTTTGGCACATTTTTTTAAGCCCTAAAAGAAAAGGGCAAGTTCGTTAGCCAGCTATTTTTGATAAAAATTCAAAAATTTAGAGCATTTTCAAAATTCTTGAAATAATTTTTGTTTGAAAACTTCAAAATTCTATAGCATTTTAATCATAAAAAAAAGCCAACGGAAATCAACATTTTAAGCCGAACAACGCACGAAATGAAAAAGGCAGGAAAAGAAAAACGTTGTTTTTTGCAAGCCCTACAAGATAACCCTGAGCTAGAAAAAACGATTTTTACGAAGGTGTCTGTCTGTAGTCTGTAGTCTGTCTGTCTGTCTGTCTGTAGCCACGATAACTTTCGAAAGAATGATCAGATTTGATTGAGCTTTGGCACACTTTTTTATGGCCCAAAAATAGAGAACGAGTTCGTTAACCAGCTATTTTGGATGAAAATCCAAAAAGTGAGCACATTTTGAAAATTTTTGAGACCACTTTTTTGGAAGATTTGAAAATTCTATGTACGGTTATTAGTAGTACGCAAAATGACGAACAAAATATTCTTATGACTTTTCGTGATAAAAAAAAAAATTATTGGAGTTATAGCATTTTCAAAATTCCAAAAAACAAACGAAAATGAACATTTTAAGCCGAAAAACGCACGATATGAAAAAAAGTCAAGAGGAGAAAAACGTTGATTCCTTAACACCCTATAATATTTTCATAACAACTTTTTGAATTTTTCGAAAAATAAAAAATTCAAATTTTGATCGCACAAAAAATTAATGAAAAATCAAAAAAGCCATTTTGCTGTAAAACTATGCAAGATACCAGAAAATATCATCTCACCAAAATTGTGCACCTAAAAAAGATCTACAAATTTCTTATCATTCACTTTTTGATATGACGCGTAGTTTTTGTTTTATTCGTAAAAAACAGCATTGAAAATAGAAAAATCAAATTTTCAGACGAATATTACCAGCTACGAAAAAATGACCGAAACAAAATTTGTTCATCCAAGGAAGAGGTACAAATTTATTGTAACTCATGTTTCGATAGGATACGTGGTTTTCGTTTTATTCGTGAAAATAACATTGACAGTAAAAAAAAGCAAATTTTTGAAAAAACAATGCAAGGTACGAAAACATATAAATGAACAAAAATTGTGCATTCAAAAAAGACTTACACACCCGTAATCAATTTTTGTGGTAAGAATATATTCAAAATGAAAAATTTAACTTTTTTGATGAACGGCACAAGCTAAAATAAAATGTTAACTAATAAAATTTGTCGCCTGAATTATATCATTACTTTTCATTTGAAATCAAATACAAATTTAGTAATTTGTATATGAAGAACATATAATACGAAGCACAAAGTGCGCGCTCAGTGTATTTACCAAATCGCACGCCGTAAGTGCGCTCAAACTTTTTTGTTTCTATCATACGGTTCAAATGATTTTCAAATCAAATATCGAGCGCGAAGCGCGAGTGTCTGGATGAGAATGTGTTCCTTAAGGTCGATAGAACCTTGAGTAAATAAAGTTCCTTTTCAGTCTAAAATAAAAATAAATTTAACAATCACTTAATATGTAGAGGTTTTGATAATTTTATAATATTTGCAAAAAAACTTTTTCTTTTCATCGATGTCGAACACGAAGTTCAAAAATCTAGAGGAGCCTAGCGTAAAGCACGATGCAAATACGCCCGAGCGCGTAGCGCGAGGTGAACACATAATCGAGCGCGAAGCGCGAGATAAATATATGATCGAGCGCGAAGCGCGAGATCCAACAGTCGCGCGCCCTAGGCGCGCTCAAACTTGCGAGCGAAGCGAGCCGCGCGCGAAGCGCGCCATGAGAATGTGCCCGCGAAGCGGGCAGATTTTTTTTTTTTTTTTTAATCTTAAATAAAAACAAATTTAACAATAACTAAAACGTGGTGGTTTTGTCTATTTTATAATATTTGCAAGTAAATTTCTTCTTTTTATCTAAGCCGACCACGATGTGCGAAAACCGAAAAAAGCCGAGCGTGAAGCGCGAGGCAAAAAGTATCCGAGCGCGAAGCGCGAGATACAACAACTGCGCGCCCTAGGCGCGCTCAAACTTGCGAACGTAGCGAGCCGTGCTATGACAAATGAAGGGCGGAAATCCTAATAGTGCTGAGTGCCACTTTTTTCAAAATACGTTTTTTTTCATGAAAGTATTTTCTAGACTTAGGCCAACACTAACGTAGTTGGGAAATCGCTAATCGACCAAAAAATGTTTGTACATAAATTTTTGCAGTTTGTCGATTTTTAAGTCCACTACCTGTGGTAGTCCGATTTCTCTTAAGTCCAATGGATTCTCATGGAAAATCCGTTTTTTGTTTTTAACGGGCCCGGTTTTAATAAACGTCAGGCTTTTTCTCCATTTACCGCCGATCTGGCCAACTGTAGCATTGGCTGGTTGGCGAGGTACAGAAGATTTTACACCAGATCAATATTTTCGCAAATAACAGTGTTTTGAACACATCGCATTGTTTACACAACTTTAGTATCACATTGAAACAGGTATAAATCTTCACTCCTCAACAGATAATTTGGTATGAAAATCTTGTTGAAATAATGTTGACTGCAGTTGTAATGGTGAATCACAAAAAAGGCGATACTTTTGCAAGTTTTCTCGTAATATACACTGTAGCGAAAATGGACATAATAGAAATGGGACTGCCATGCCCCTTGGACTGAACTCTTCCTACACTTTGAGAGCTAATAACTTTGTGGGAAATTAGAATTCGTGGATTCAACTCCATATTATAATCAATTCGGTAAAGAAGAACACAAAAATTGAATGTTATAAATTTTTATGAACACACATGGAAATTATGATGTTTTTCTGTCGTCCTGAAAAATTCGGAAAATGGTACTTAACACTATTAGGATTTCCGCCCTTCAAATATCATTTACTAAGATTTTCCGTTGGACATCAAAGACGCAAGGAAAGCGAAAACTGGCAAATACTTGGCATGTTATGAAAAAGTACTGAAATGAAGAAAATTTTAAATTATGGATCTGATGAAAAGAGGAAGAAGGGAAAGAACTATTATAAAACAGGGAAAATGAATTTCATGAATGTTTAATTCCATATTCCCTTAGAATTTTTTTCAAATATATATATGTATGTATTTTTAGTTATTAGAGGTTAACTGAGAGATCTTTTCCTTTTTCTGCAATGCATAATGCATTCGAAGGAACGTTATCACAGAGACTCTGTTGAATAAAAGTATATCGAATTTAATATTTCTGAGGAACCTGCTCGCTTCATTTGAATTTCGGCTTTACAGGATCACATTTCCGCTCTTTTAAAGAGTTCTTTTTTCCCGTTTTGAGACTTTTCCTCATTTTTTCGTATTTCCGATTAACTGCGAACTGAATTAATAGAAATCAATAAGAAAATCTAACATTTTTTGGATAAAAGGTCATTCACTGAAAAAAATGGGTTAGCTGTCCCAGCTAGATGTTTAGCTGGACTTCGTCTTCTAAGAAAATATAGCTATGTTACCTTAATATCTAGCTGCTTTAGCTAATTTTGCCATCTGGAAATTATCTAGCTAATTTATCTAGATAATTTCCAGATGGCCAAATTTAGCTAAAACAGCTAGATATTTAGGTAACGCAGCTAGAAATTTAGGTGACACAGCTATATTTTCTTAGAAGACGAAATCCAGCTAAACCATTTTTTTCAGTTTTCCTTTTGGTAAGAAAGTGTACTATTATATTTGTGGTTCAGAATTGATCTCGTTATGTTAAAAATCGACTATTTATTTAAGAATTTAATTATTTTCTTGAAAATGCAACTATTTTGTTAAAAGGTCATCTTTTTTTTTACTCAAAAATTCAACTACTTGGTTGCAAGTCGAACTGCTTTGTTAAAAATTCGTTTTTTGTTTGAAAATTCATCTTTTTGGAAGAAAATTAATCCTCTTTGGGTGAAAAATTAACGCTTTGGTCGAAAATTAAACTATTTGGTTGAAAGTAAAATTTTTGGTTGAAAATTTATATTTTTGGTTGAAAATGTAACTATTTTAGTAGAAAATTCAACTATTTGATTAAAAATTAAATTATTTGCAAATTCAACTATTTGGGAGAAAGTTAACATTTTAATTGAAAAATCATATTTTAGAGAGAGAATTTTGTTGAAAGTTATTTTTTTTGGTTGAAAATTAATTTTCTTATCTGAAAATTTAGATATTCCATTTTTGGTTGAAAATTACCCCTTATAAGTGGAAAATCAAACTATATGGTAGGCAATTCATGTATTTTATTGAAAATTCGTCTTTTGCTAGAAAATTTATCTTCTCTGTTGAAAATTCACCTTTGTAGGTTGAAAATTTAACTATGTTGTTAAAAGTTTGATTATTCTGTTGAAAATTCAACTATTTTGTAAAATTCATATTTTTTGGTCGAAAATTGAACTGTTTTGTTGAAAATTCGTCTTTTTGATTAAAAGTGCAACTGCTTTTGATTGAGTTTTAATATTTTTTGCTTGAAAAATTCGACCATTTGGTTGAAAATGCATCCTTGTGGGTTGAAAATTCAATTTTTCAGTTAGAAATTCAATATTGTTGTTTAAAATTTGATTATTTTGTTGAAAATTCAACTGTGATAATACAGACACATTTTTGGTCGAAAATTCGCGAAAAAAACGCAGAATAAACGTGAAATCCAACGGTTAATTTACTTTTGCGTGGGGGGGGGGGACAAAACTGCAGTCGTTAACTTTACGTACTTTTCAATAATTTATACATACTAAACATTTCAAATATAATTTAATATGTTTACTAAGAAAAAGGGGACAAAATTATTTAATTTAGTTAAGTTCATCTCTTTTGATATTATATCTTTGAAAATCTTATCATTTATGTAAGAAAATTTAAAGTTCCATTTACAAAAGCATTATTTGATAAATATTATGATATGTAAAAGGAAGTATAATTGATTAAGAAGAGTTAAAATAAAATCTGATTAATTTATGAAAGTTCAGCAGGCAATTTAGAGATTCTACATGCGTTGGTAAAATAATGGAGTTTGTGAAAAATAGTTCTCTGCTTGCTCAGCAAATCCTGGTGTCCACGCGCTGGTTTTCGAGTCCAGTAGACGAATTAAAAGAGTAAATCACAGGACATTATCGGCAAAATTCAGCCAGCGAAGCATAGCACGTGGCGTAAATCGTCTCAAAATCGGATTGTTTTTAAAACTCTGTGAAAGCAGTTAATTCTCATATGCCAAAGTAAAAACAGTCCTATTTTTTATCAGCTTATTTTATTTCAGGCATTTTTTAATATTAGAAAAAATATGTTCTTTTTAACTATTGTAAATGTTAGTAAACGAATATTAAACTAATTCAAATTATTCTTAAAATTGACATTGAATTCTTGAAGCTCGAATTACCAGCGGTGAAACAATCTTACTTGAGTTACTTGCAATAATTAATGATGACAGAGTACAAATGCAAGTTTGGATAGGTGCAAAAAAATTCGAAAATTACGTTATAAAAAAAACATTTCTGTTACAATTTATTTGTTTTTTATTTATTTGAATTACAATTTATCTGATTTTTTTAAATAATATCATTTTAGAAAAATGGACGTTACGGCTGATGAATTTTTCAACAATATATTCCAATTATAACCTAGTTTCATGACTATTGGGACCGCCTACATTACTGGAACATTTACCTTGCCTTGCATAACCAGTCTCTAACATCTAAAGAAAATGAACATCGTTTTTGGAACTATCATTTCTATCACGTCAATGAGACAGCTTATTTGTATACATATGTCTGTTTAAAATCTTATAAAATTGTCTTCTCACATGAAGCAACATGAAGTTCTTTCCCTTACATGGAAATGCTTTATCATTTATTTTCAAGTTATTAATTTTGCACTCCCAGGGTGTTTACCTGACCAGGAAATAAGCGGGAATTTGTTTTAGCTGTCGCGATTTTTCATTCGACTGCACTAAAATGAATATTAGAAGAGTTTTTATATTTTATTACTCTCAGTTTGTTTAATCACGAAACAAACAATGTAAAAAAATTTATTTCCGATATATACACCATTAAACCATTTCCCTTTCAGGGTAGGCGTGACACTACCCGATTCGGGTAGTGTTTCTAGGTTTTTCTTGTAGTTATAAATAACTACAAGTGTGGGCTCACCACACCCACGATGTGCCAACAGCACTCATGTCAGTATTCTTGAATGGTCACCCATCCAAGTACTAACCGCGTCCAACGCTGCTTAACTTCAGTGATCTGACGAGAACTGGGTTTTTCAGCGTGGTATGGCCGTTGGCCATAATAATGATAATAATAATAAATAATAATAATAATAATAATAATAATAATATGATAATAATAATAAATAATGATAATGACGTTAATATAAGTAATGCTGTTTGGATAAAACAAAATTTGTATATCTTTAAAATCTTTGAAATATGTAACTCCGGTGAACAATCAAACTCGTAAATTAGTATTTATCTGAAATGGTGAATATATATTTTTAAATTAAAGAGAGAAATAGTTAAGTTAAAAAAAAAATAGAAACTGTGATTATGATTTGGAACAGGAAATTTTGGAAGAGATATCTGTAATTCTGAATTTGAAAAGGGAATTTTTTTAACGCATTATTATAGGTCTGAATTTGAACAGGGAATTTTCCAGAAGAATGGTAATTCTGAGTTATACCTGGATTTAAAAAAAGATGTATAATAGAGTATAAGCCTAACTTGGAACAGTAAAATTATAATTTTGAGTTGGAACAGAACATTTTTCGAAGCAATTATATCGTATATCTCTTTGCATGATGTCGTAAGCCACAAGGACAATAATCTTAATCTAGAGACGAATAAGGTTAAGGTTACAACATTGTGTGGCTTTCGACCTTATGCAACTAGATAGACGATATGTCATTCTGAATTGGACCAGAGAATTTTCGAAACAAAAAAAAAATTATAATTTTGATCGCTGCGCTTAGTCGTTCAAAAAAATTGATTAAGCTGGAAAAGGGGATGTACTAGGGTAAGTATGGGTACTACTGCGGAAACAAAATCAAGACGACTTTTGAAGATAAAAAACAAGTGTTTGAATGGGAAATTCGTTACGCATTAATTTGTGAAGCAATATTTGATATTTCATTAATAGAATTCAGTCGTTAGAACGTGAAAAGAAATTAGATTTACGTGAAAAATGCGAATCTAAAAAAATGTTCCATGTAGATATTACTGCGGGTTTCGCATGAATTACTGCGCGTCAACTACTGCGGTTACCCAATTACTACGCTTGTAATACTGCTATTTTATTTTAAGTGCAGTTACCAATAATTTAGGAAATTTAAACCTTGTAATTATGTTTGATATTTTTGATCACATGGATTAAAAATCACTCAGGAGAAAGACACACTGAGGCACTGACAGGCATTATCACTGGCGACTAAGTAAGGTTAGTTTTGAGGCTATGATATAGCGCCTGGAAAGCCGCAGTAAAACATGCAACAAGGCAAATCGTGCGCCAAATACAGATTTGGTAAAAACTATCAGTATGGGAAACATGCGAGATTCAAATTGCAACAAATTAGTTGAAAACATAGTAACTGGAGTTGATTTATTGATGATAATTAAAAATATATCACATAATGATTTTTTAAATTGTTTCAAAGCATTATATACATTCAAAACATTCTAAATCATCATTAATCTTTGGAACCGCAATAATCAGAGCATCCACAGTAATACCCACACTTACCCTAGTCTCGAAATTTCGGGACAACTAGCCGAACTTATGAGAAATATTTGACTGCTGATCCCGAATTTCTGGACGTCGAGACACTTCGAAAATTTAAATGTAGCATTTGTTCAGAAGTTTAATGTAATAATAATTGTAAGGTAATATTATTTAAATTGTAATACAGTAAAGTCTCCCGTATTTCCGCGTCCTTGAAACGTAAAGATTCTTTACTTTCAAGGCTGGAGGGGCCCCCACCTATACCGCGAGTGGGCAGGTTCTTTTTATCAAGCGACGTTCATTGGCTGCTCCGGCCTTGCATCGATGAGCCCCCTGCAAGCAACTTTTTCAACTACGCATGTACCGAAAAAGCGTGGGTCGATTTTAAATCAATAAATACTATCAAGGAGGGGCTATTCACTGTGAAATTAAGCGAATCTTTGTCAATGATTGCATTTGATTTCATATGATTTCATTTCGGATTTCATACGATTTCATCCGATCGCTTCTTTCTTGTAAGCTCGATTCATTACTGGTGACTCTATCTTCTTGTAAATGTCGTAACTCATCAAGTGAACATCACTGCCGATGTCCAGCTGACAGGTAACGACCTTGCCATTCAATTTCATGTCCTTATACACTATACAATGCTCTTCTTCCTGGACTAGCAATATCTTCATCGTTTCTTCGTCGTTTTTATCTTCTTTTCGGATCATTTTCACGTGTGCTGAGGATCCAGATAAAAGTCCTCGCTTTGGTTGATCACACTGTGCAGATAAATGACCGAAATTGTTGCAATTAAAGCATTTGGCACCTTTTTCGCGGTATTTACAGTCCTTTAATTCATGACCTCGGCTGTCACAATTGAAACACTTTTTTGAAGAAATCCTCGTCGTATCGTCCTTTCTTCTTTCTGAATCCCTCGTTGATGCGTCTCCCTTGGGTTGAATCTTCTTCTCGTTCTTCGAAATCTTTTCCTTCATGTGCTGGTAATCCTCCAGCGATTTTTTAAACTCCTCTATTGTCCATTTGCCGTAAAGCATCGCCTTGTTACCTTCCGAGCCGTTGATACCAGCAATCACGTACTTAATTACGGATCTCTGACTCAAATTTCCACGGCTTCCTAGGCTTCTTATTTGCAGCAAATATTCCTTGAAGGATTCGCTAGGTAACTTCCTTCTTTTTTGCATCGCTTCGTGTAGGTCGCATCCGTCCATGTCCGAGCCAAACTCTTCCTTCAGACTGTCCTGCAAATCATTCCAATTAGTGATGGTCCGTTGACTCTCGAGCCATAATTTTGCCAATCCAGTGAGAGACTTTTTGGCGCAAACCAGTGTCTGCAGATCACTCCACGAGTACATTTCCTTGCACTCGGTGATGTGAGTGATCCACTGATTTACCGTAAAAACTGATCTTCTCACCATCGAATTTATTGATGGTGCCTTCCACATCTCTCAGCTGAACCCCACTTTCATGTGGTGCTGGCGTCGAAGCTCTAGATATCCTCAGTTGCTCCTGGAGCTGAGCTATTTGAGTTTCCAAATCTTGCTCGCACGACATTTTTGCGTAGATGACCGTCGTATCCTCTTCGTTGCAACTTTCCCCTCCTTCGTCGTTGCTTCCCTCTCTCTCGTCGTTGCTTCCTTCTTCTCCGTTTCTCTTTTCCACTGCAGTGGAAAGCGAAGGATCTGGGGTGGGTGGAGAGTTTTCACTGTCTCTCAGGTCGCGCTCTCCCTCTCGGCCTTTTCCTTGCGTTCCTTCCACCGTCGCTTCCCTTGCAGGATCCTCGACTTTCTCTTTTGGCTTCTTCGTTAGAGATTTCTTTTTCAGCGTCGTTTGCGTATTTCGTCGTTGGTTTTCGCGATTAGGATTTTTCGACTTTAGAGCTGAATTTCGCATAACCACCATACCACTTTTTTTTCTTTGCTACACGTCGTTCGTCGTCGTCGTTGCTTTTTGCGTCGTTGTGGTGGTTGGCGTCGTTGCTCCTAATTCAGCATTCCTCACAGAAAAAAATCCTAATTGTCACTGCACCTCACTTTAAACTTCATAAGTCACTTTTCACTCGTCATGTAGCACTTTTTAACACAAGTGAGATCTTTGTTCTCTGTCCACTACACTTCCACTTTCACCGCGTCTCTTCGCGTCGCGTCATCAGCGTCCTAAGTCTTAATTGCGTAAAAACGTCCTAATCACTTCACTGCTGTTTTTAACCTCATCCCGGACGAGCCCCCAAAATTGTGTGAATGAGGGTTAATGAACAACAGTGACTTTTTCACAATAACTAAGTTTAGTGAAAACACTCAAAAATATGTACATCGGCGTTACAATGATCTTCGTCGTACTCGATCGGGCGTACATGATCGAACTGACCCTTTTGTTCAGAGGACTCAGGGTCGCATCCCTCAGTCCTCCCCTCTCTTACGTGTTGCCACTGGGGACTTACTCCTAACGCCTACGTATTTTCAAAATTGACTATTCCTATCCTACGCAAAATTCTCGATTCCTACAGTAATGTTTTAATCATATTCTATGGCTAATTATATTGTGAAGAGAAATGTTGAGTTTCAAATCGATTCACCGAATATTGACGAGATTCTGAATAAAATGTACAAAACCGTCTTTTTTTCTTATGGGAAATATGTGTTAAGCTTCATGGGGCTTCCGCCACTTTTAAATATCATCTAAGAAAATGGATTTATTTTTGTGCGGATTAGAACAAATTTCCGGGTGATATGCATGAAAATTCGAAAGAAAAAATTTTGGACCACCCTAATGTCAAAGATATTTGCTAGTGTGCAGTGCCTATACTTCTATGCATGGTCGAATCCACACAAGGTCTAGCCACGCGCAAGTGAAAAAATTGCAGCCAATCAGCAACAATACCAGCTACATCGCCATATTGAATAAATGTACAGCTGGCGACTGTGTTGAATAGTAACCAAGATGGCCGTGGAGCTGGTATGCGCGACTTAAACGAAAATGGAATGTTTTTCGGCTAGACATTGTGTAGATTGGATCATGCTTCTATTCCTTGATGAAACCAAAATGTGCATTGGTTCAGCGCACTTTCGTTTTGAAGTCAAACTACAATTTTTAGAATTTTATCCAATATTTAAAAAAATATGTTACCTAACATTGATGTGCAATTTCTCCACTGCAATATGTTTCTTTTTTATTCGAAATTGTTCAAATTAAAAACCCCCTTTCTCTCAAGATATTTCAAGTATACAAATTAATTCAGTTCGATTTCTTATTACAGAGTTGACATCATCGGCGGTCAGTGTTGACGAACTCCCTGACGAACCTGTAGTACGTCTTGATATTCATTTTTACGCAGATCTAGATAATTTCCTTGTACCAACAAAGTTCATACATTATCGAGCAGCGAAACATGATGGGTACTACATTGGCATCTTGGTTGTGAATCATACTCACATGGGTAATCGTATTCGTCCAATGTTTGATATTGACATGCAAATGGTTCTAGGAACCGTACCTGACCGCGAAATTATTCCAATGATACCATTTATAGCTCATCGAATGGGTTACCTCTTCCCGCACCAGTACCGGGAGCTACAGCTGCCATATAATAAACTATGATATGCTGCTTCATACTTGGACAGGTGGAGAAATCCACATACTTAATTAACATTATAAAATAAAATATAGTTGGTCATCAGAAGTGGGATGAAAATCTTACAATTACAATTATTTTAATTACACTTAACTATTTTTCTAGCTGTTCGTAATCTCTAGAGCATAATTTCTTGAGTTTTTTTCTAATATTGATACTTTCATAATTACATATCGTACATAATCAGTATTTTGATATTTTATCAAAATTAAATACCGCTGCTCAGTACTATGGGTGTATTCACTATTAGTGTATTTATTTGTGCTCATTTTATCAGTGCTTTGCTTCCTAATAGGTATCAAATAAATTTTATTACTTATAGAGGGCGGTTATTCTCTAACAAAAGAAAAAAATGTACACTTTCAATATTTTTAAAACTTATGTTTCTGTCTTACCGAAAATCTTATTCACAGAATATCAGAGAAACCTTCAAAAGATCAATCAGTGTGTTCTCTTAAAACGAACATCTTTTTAACTCACGGTAGTGTAATATGTCAATTTAGAATAAAAATTTTTCCCTATTTAAACAATGTAACCTTTTTTTAAACCTTGAGTGAGATTCTAAATCGCAAATATATAAAGAGCTATAAAAAAACAAGAGTCAAAGTATGGCTAAATTAAATCTAAAGTATAGCTCAAGTATGCAAAGTATGTTTAAAGTATAGGAAAAGTATAGCTATAGTAGGTATAATCGTATTATTGGTGATGGGAGATGATCGGATATCTGAAATGCATAAAAATAGAGATCCAAAATCATGCTTTTTGTGATAAAAAAAAATTGTTTGCAACTTCTCAAACAAGTTATATCGAAATAATTAAAATGTTAATTGCAACATAAATTATTTAAATTCATATTATGAAAATTTTAACAATAAATATTTCACCTGAATAACAATTTGATTACATCTTTTTAAGCTAATAATACTGTGGTCAAAAATCAAAGATTATTATGGATCTCGTACGAATGATATATATAATATAAGAATCATATAAGTTTTCTATTGTATATCCTCATGTAATGATGAATTTTCATAAAGCTGAAAAACTGAGAAGTTTACTATCAACTCTACAGTAGGTTTCGTGCGGAAAAATGATAAATTTTTTTTCAAACTTCAAGATTTTAAGGGCATGCTCTTCGGTGATCACGTGACCAAACCAGTCCTCGGTTATGAAATTTTTTTTTGGTGTTCACCATGTCCAAACGCAATGATATATCGCTCTCCAAATTTGGAATATAGGAAATGAGACAATAAATTGCGTTTGTATATTAAGTTTGAGTAATAATTTTGAAAAAAATTATTCATGTAAAAAATAAATTTGTAATATTATTTTCATTTTTTTTGGTGCTCACTACGTCCATAGGGATTGAGATATCGTGTTTAGAATTTCAGCGATTAAATAAAGAGCACTAAAGAACGTTTGTATACATCAATATG
>CAKNYM010051108.1:270190-303141 GCA_932195095.1 Andricus curvator
CTTTGAAATTATAAACATATTGATGTATACAAACGTTCTTTAGTGCTTTTTATTTAATCGCTCAAATTCTAAACACGATATCTCAATCCCTGTGGACGTAGTGAGCACCAAAAAAAATGAAAATAATACTACACATTTATTTTTTACATGAATAATTTTTTTCAAAATTATTACTCAAACTAAATATACAAACGCAATTTATTGTCCCATTTCCTATACTGAAAATTTTGAGAGCGATATATCATTGCGTTTGGACATGGTGAACACCAACAAAAATTTTCATAACCGAGGACTGGTTTGGTCACGTGGTCACTGCAGAGCATGCCCTTAAGCTGTTATTAATCCAATTTTGTGTTATGCTCCCGAACAATATTTAATACTTACACATTTTTCTCACGAAATCACTTGAACCGTCAACTTTTTATATATTTGAACGGGCTATCATTTACGATACATTTTGTTTTCTCCCGTTATTAGGATATCTTGACAAATAAATGAGTGCCATTCCATGTCCGATACTTTAGCCATACTTGACCATAAATAAAGTATAGTCTATGTTTTAGCTATAATTAAGTATAGATGAAGTACAGGGCTGCCGTGGAGAGGCGGGGGGGGGGGGGGATAAAAACCAAGTGCCCTGCAAGGGGCCCGCGGTCCTGCAATTTCAAAATTTTTTTATTTTCGGATTCCAGCAATTTAGATATTTTAGTTAGAGTTACTGATTTTCTTTAGTTTCAGTTCTAAATTATTTCAAGGTCCACTAAAAAATAATTGCATTAGTTTGATTAAGAATATTATTATTATTGTTTTTTACATCTCGCCAGAACATAGCCACATTCTCGTCGAACATTTTTGACATTTCTACTTTCTATGGTGTAAGTAAGTATTGTCTTGTAAACAGAAAAGAATATCGAACGACAACGAGCATCGTTCTTAGCCTAATGTAAAGCTAGAATGAATAAGTAAAAATATTCTAGCTTTTTAAACGTACTCTTCTAAAACAGAGTAGTTTCGTAGGCTAAGAATAGATAGATATCACTCCCTCCCTTTAAACTGATAAGGGCAGTAGACTATACTCTTTCATCGTGGGACCGACCCGGCAGGGCTTTGGCCCCAAAGGTGTCATTCCTTGTCTGACTGCTACGGCGTCAACTAGTGTATCATTTTAATAAACTGACTGACCAGATCTACGAATCTGCGTCAGGATTAATTCAATTAAGTGACTTTTTATTCAGACCGTCACACTAAATACTTTAGCGGCAGTGGACTTTTATAGATAAGTAAGCGATAGCAGATATGTTATGAATTCTTTAGCCAGTTAGCTCGTATACGAGATCAGCTATTCAGCATTTAGTTTTCGGTATGTAGTCCATTCAATATCTAGTTTGAGGTTGCAAAAGGTCGGGTCAATACCAAACTTGCCAATTGTCTTCATTTTGGGGCCTTATTAAAACCCAAAAAATATCCCACAAATCATGCTGCTGCTAACAAAATGGCGGCCAGAATGGCGGCAAAAATCGCGTTTTTTAGAAAATCTCGTTTCCAATGCACTTTAGAGCAAAATTAATTTCATAGAAAGTTGTAGAGCATATTATTTCCTATCACTTTTGTGATAAAAAAATGTTTCTCATATCAATAGTTTACGAGTTATGACGGAGAAAAGCAGAGCACTTTTTTTTTATTTGCAAAAAATGTCAAATTTTACCTTGAAATTTGAAAGATTATTTATTGTTATCGTTATTATATTACTATTATATCATTATATATGTATAAATAATATACCATTAATTCATCACATTATATATATATACAAACACTCGCATAAGCCAGCGAAAATATTCTTTGAAAAAACAAGCAAAGGTAAAACTCATGAAAATATATACTCTCCTGAAAGTTTCCAGTTTAAGGAAGATATAGCAGAAAACTTACTCTTCTTACACGCAATCAGTGGAGGTGATACAACCTCTGCAATTTACTGTGAAGGAAAAGTGAAGTTCGTAAATACACTGCAAAAGAATGGACAGTTGAAGAAGGATCTAGAAATCTTTAAAGACCCGAATCAAGATCCTGAACTCGTTACTATCTCAGGAGAAAATTTCATCCTTGCACTCTACGGATCTTCCCTAGAAAATGCAACACTGCAGGCTCTTTTCGCTATTTTCATTTTCGACGATCAGTAACAAAAAGAAAATTTAATTTACAGACATTGCCACCGACAAGAGAAGCTGCGTGAGAAAACTCGTTACGGACCTACCATCAAGTCCAAGCATGGATGGATAATAAAAAAATCTAGAGTAATGGCGATGGCAGCGAAGTAAACACGGACTTACTCCAGTCGCAAACAAAAAGATCCTATTCCAGAGGAATTTTGTTGCAGTTTATTTCCTGTAAGTGCAAGACAGGATGTGGTTCGAAATGTGGCTCCAGGAAGGCAGGTTTGAAGTGCTCCATCATCTGCTCGTTCCGAGGGACTATTCACTCGGAATTCAAGATTGAAATCAGTGAATGAAAGAGTGAACTCAGCGAGTTCAAAGCTGAAATCACTTGCACTAACTGAGCAGTCAGGAAAATACGTCGCCATGGCAACTCATGCGTCGCCTTCTGTTTTATGCATAGAAGGGAGACGCACGATGAGTTCAAAAATGAGCTCACTAAATTCAGAAGCGGAAATCAGTGGAGATCAGGTGAAATCACTGAACTCAGCGTCGTCTGATTTCAGAGTGAATCGCCCCTCGGCTCGTTCTGCAATGGAAACTCCTGCGAAAACTTTTCCGAAATTCTAGCAGACTCTGACTAGGAGGAGGAAAATGAAGAGGAGCTTGGAGCAATCGACATACTCAACAAATTATCAGCATCAATGGAAGAAGAAGAAGAAGAAGAAGAGGTCCTGAAAAAAATCCTGTTGACGTTCAAGAAGACATAAATCAACCTGGCCCATCCAGGCCTTCAGAAAGAAGTCTATCAGGCTTATCCAGGTGCTCTAAAAGACTAAAACCAAAACTTTAATTAACTAACATCGGATACAACTGAAAATCTTTTGCTGCTTTTCTGAAAGAAAAAGCTTGTGGATTAGGCCTACTGCGAATACCACGTTTAAAAAAAACGCTGCACTTACTCTATCTCAAAGGTGATGTGGAAACGAGTAATGCAGATATTCCATACATATTGATAAGTTCTTACATTCTTGCGCATGTCCGTGTGTGAGTGTTTGTAGGTATATATAATATGATAAATTAATGATATATTATATCATTTATACATATATAATGACATTATAGTAATATAATAACGATAACAATAAATAATTCTTTCAAATTTCAAGGTAAAAATTGACATTTTTTGCAAATTGCAAAAAAGTGCTTCGTTTTTCTCTGCCATTACTCGTAAACTATTAATATGAGAAAAACTTGTTCATCACAAAAGTGATAGGAAATTGTACGCCCTACAACTTTTTATAGAACTACTTTTGCTCTAAAGTGCATTGTAAACGAGATATTACTAAGAAAACGCGCTTTTTGCCGCCATTCTGGCCGCGATTTTGTTAGCAGGAGCATGATTTGTGGGAACTTTTTTGGGTTTTGATAAGGGCCCCAAAATGAAGATAATTGCCAAGTTTGGTCTTGACCCGACCTTTTGTAACCTTAAGCTTTTTTTGTGTTTCCATTGACTGGAGCTACAAATATAAATCGGGCACAGATGAGGAAGGAAAAAGAAGATCGCGAAAGAAGGCATCAAAAGTACAACTTCCTTTGATTAAATTTTTTAAGTTTTCTAGTTCTGAAGCTGAAGCTTTATCACAGCTTTCTTCAACATTAAGACCTTCGTTACCTCGTGAAGACACTGACCAGTGTCCACTCTTTTCGTATTACTCTCTTAGAAACAGCTTCCAAGGATAATACCAGTGATCATTTGACTACACATTCTTCGTCTCATGAAGACACTGCTCGCGCTATCGGCGACAACTTAGAAAGACTTAATCTCTTAGAAAGACCTTCCAAGGATAATGCCAGTAATAATTTAACTTCACCTTCTTGCTCTCGACTCTTACCTTCATTATCTCCATGAAAGTTTGGCTCAGTGTTTTCCAAAAGATTGTATAGGCGGTGAGCTACCAACCTCTATTTTTAAGAAGAAGCTAGGGAATGGTGAGATTGTGCTTAGAGACTGGTTGGTGTGAAGCAGAGCGAAGGAAGCATCACCTACAGGCTATTCCGCTGCGTGAAAATGGAAGAAGGTACACAACAAAAACCCTGAACTTAAGAGTATTGTCTAGCACAAAAATGGTTATATGCAGTGAAAAGCAGACTAGAGGAAATTAAAAACAGAAACTTCAGTGACTTGTTGTTTAGGTCCATACACTACGAGCGAGAAGTGTGGAAAGAAATCCTAATGCGACTTCTTGATGTAATCTTGTTTCATGCTCAAAGAGGTTTCGGATTTCCGTGGAGACAGTAACAGAATTGGAGACCCTTCCAACGGTAACTTTCTTGGGATCCTTGAACTTTTAGCATAATACGACCCGCTTTTTAATGACCACACACGAAAAATTCGCCACGCTCAAGAAACCGGAAAAGAGTACAGGTGCATTACTTATCAGCAGATATTCAGAATGAGTTTATGGTTGTTTGGGCACATTCACTGATTGTGGATGCATCCCCAAATTTTGCTCACGTTAAATAAACTGCATTTTTAATTTGCTATTTCAATTTTATTAATGAAGATGGAGGAATCTATGTTGGAATATGAGCAAAAATAATCCAGTAATATAAGAATCTATTTAGAATAAAATGTTATGATTATATGTACGAATCTAAGAAAGAGATAGCGAGAGGTCTTCCAAAGCGTGTTTTTAAAACTTCATACGAAGAGTAAATTAAATAGACGATGATCCAGGAACTGAGACAAAGAACCTTTTGCTTTTAAGTTTGAATGTGTCTCTCTAGGCTGGTGTGGTCAGTCAGTACTTCGATAGCTCTAAATGAGTATAGACGTCTGAATAAAATAATAATTGCTCTTCTAAAACTTCGTGTATTATTCTATTACCTGAATCCCATATTTCTAATAGGTTATGGATTTTTGAACGGATTAAAAGTATAAGTTTTAAGTTTTATGTAAAAACAGAAACAAAAGGTGGTCATTAATATTGCGGTAATATAATTCTGAAATTAACAGTGGTAAATTAGTAGTGAAACTTGAAACAATAGTGAAGTGACAATACAGTGACAGTATAGTGATAATGGATGATACAAATAGGAAAACTAAAAGAAACATAACACTGTCTAATGGGGAAAAATACAGTGAACCAACGGCAAAAATGACTCATCAATGGAAAAAGAAAGACTAGAAAAAGGTGCAATTATTGAACATTTCAGTGATGCAACACTTGGATTTGCTAGAAGCATTGACACCGCACGAAGTATATCGAGTAAACTGGATTCTTTGTACCATAAATATGACTGCAGATCAAGGAATATGCGGAGTCCTGGAGAACGTGCTCTACGCCCCCGAGGTACATTATAATTTACTGTCAGTACGGCGAATTCAGCAGGCTGATATGAGAGTTATTTTTCATGAAAATGGGGAAAAATCCATTGAAAAAGATAACAATATCATCGCAACTGGTAAGTCAATGAACAATTTTACAAGCGTTGATAAATTTTCACAAAAGAAAATGTGTAGTAATACAATTGCAAATATAAATACATATAAACTTTGGTACGAAAGTTTGGGTCATATGGGCAAGTCAAAATTCTTAGAAATTGAAAGAAATACTATGTATTTAGGTAACAAAGAATTGGAAGCTCTAAATCCCACGAATGAAATCTGTGAAGCTTGCATTTATGGACACCAATCGTGTCTTAGTTTTTCAAAACAAAAAAAAAACAGATCACATGTAACAAGGCCATTATTCATCATTCATTCAGATGTGTGTGGGCCAATCACATCTGTTACAATCGATGATAAAAGATACTTTGTAACGTTTATAGACGAATTTACCCATTACACTGTTGTTTATTTACTCAGTCATAAATCCGATGTTTTCAAAATGTTTCAAGACTTTTATACCAAAAGTGAAGCACATTTTTATTTCAAATTAGCGCACTTATATTGTGATAATGGGACAGAGTATCTATCTAATGAATGTAAGCCTTTTTGTAAAGAAAAGGGAATTCAATATCACTTGACAGTACCATACACACCTCAACAAAATTCCATAGCACAACGAATGAATAAGTCATTAACAGAGAAGGCGCGTTCTATGATACATGAGGCAGAATTAGGCAAAAAACTTTGGGGGGAAGCAATTTTAACTGCAGCTTATTTACTAAACCTGTCACCAACTAAAGCCCTCTCAGTAAGCAAGACCCCTTTTATTATTGCTCGCGATGTCATTTTCGATGAAATATATTTCAAAATTTCGTGCCCTCCTGCACATATTGAAGGAATTGAAATAGAAAATTCCAATATCAAAAGACAAAACGTTAAAATCGATCATTTAAAAAATTTTAGTGTCATGAAAAGACGAAAACTACTAGAAATTGATAAAAATGCTGAAACAAATAAAAAGAAAGTGAGTGAAATCAATAAATATGTTATCCAAACAGATGAAGTTGATAAAACATCGTTTACAGATGAAACAACTCTCAAGAAGGCCCGAAACAAAAAGGGCTGCGACGCGACGCAGTGCACGTATTAAAAACATGCCTAACATTTCTTACAATGAAGAGCATTTTTATCAAGTAAGTGCACAGTCGGTTGTTTCTGACATTTCCAAAACTTTTGAAGAAATAAAAGATCGAGATGATAGGTTTGAGTGGAAAAAAGCAATGAAAGATTAAATGAAACTTGGGAAATCGTGAATCGCCCGGGCAACAAAAACGTTGTAGGTTGTAAGTGGGTATTTGAAAACGAAACATTTGCACCAGTAGCGCGAATCACTACGTTTCGATTTCTTTTAGCTTTTGCTAATCAGAACAATTTGTTAATTCACCAAATGGATGTGAAAACAGCTTTTCTAAATAGTCCGTGAGAAGAGGAAATTTATATGCAAGTACCCGAAGGTATAAAAGCCGATAAAAATCGAGTGTGTAAACTAAATAAAGCAATATATGGTTTGAAATAATCTGCTCGATGTTGGTTTCAACAGTTTGAAGCACTCCTCAAAAAGCGAGGTTTTGAAAATTCCTCAGTAGACCACTGTTTGTATTTTTTGGATAGAGGTCATATAAATAGAAATATTTATCTCATTTTGTACGTTGATGATATTTTGATTGTTACTTTTGAAGAAAATACTATGTCGAATTTTAATCGATATTTAATTAATTAATTCTCGATGGTAGATATGAAGGAAGAAAGTTTTTCTTAAGGGGTTTCTACATGGAGACTCTGATATCGTAGAACGCGAACGTTTTGTGAATTGGCCAACTGTCCAGTCATTTACGCGAAGAGAGAAATGTCCCTAGGTGTTCCAAAAGCTAAATGGCAGAATTCAAATCGTGGGGAGTAACCAGGCCCGGCGCTATTTTTTTTGGATATCGCAAAGTCGCTGAAATCTTTGCCGGGGCGTATTTATGAATTTGATGTTTTACAAATTAAATTGGTAGTTGTAAACGTTGTAAATAATGCTCCCTGAGCAAAAATGTGAACTTGTACTTTTAAGGCATTTTGCAGTTCAGTTATAGGTTATGCCCAAAAAACATCAAACTCGTAAGACCTGCAGTGACAACTGGCGTCACCGTGATCGTATAGGCAACTATTTTCGAAATTTAAATTCAAATTTTTTAAAATTATTTTTCTTGCTGATTATATCGCATTGAACGCGACTTATTCGACTATTGTTAAATTTTCGTGTTCTGCCATTTAACGAATTTCTTCGGAGCAGATTTAAAATAATCGTCTCAGCCCATTTTCAAACATAAGCATAAGTGCACTTCATCACATTCAAAAGTGAACAAATGTTTCAAGGTTGTGTTTGAAGGTAAAACCGGCTATGCTCTTGCGCAGAAGTGGAGATCTCAAACGTTTTTCTCATGAAGTCGTTCGAGTCACGATTGGCCGATGTTACGATATTGCAGTACGCATAAATGCCGCGAAATTTCTAAGTTTAGCAGAACCTTTAACAAGTTATCATATTTTCTTATACTAATTGCTGTAATTTGAAAAGAATAGAATATAAATCTTGGTAATGATATTGTAATTCTGAGATAAACTGTTTAAAATTTAAAAGTTAAATGAATAAAGAAATATTTAAGACCTAATGTGTACGACCTAATGAAAAGGGCCCAGTTTGACGATTTTATTCTAGAAGTTTTGAGCGTCTTTGTGAGTTAGGGTAGAGATTGGCGATTTTGGGTCTTTATGTGGGGTGATATGGTAATATGGGCTCTACCTAAGTTCCGAGGTTGTCCTGGAGCCGATTTTACCCGATTTTACAATGCATTGTACAAAATGCAGGGGTGATACTTTTACCTTTGCTCTATCCTTAGATTCCAATACATATATTTTTTATCTTGTGATAACAAGAAATGTGTTATTTTTAATTGTCTGTCGCTGCTGGGCCTACAATTTATATTGAATCCAATTTTAGGGTGATATTTTCGTTTCACAAACAATTTTGCAACCCCCTTGGAATAAAAAATAAACAATTCGTATTTTTCAACACGCTCTATTCATGAGCTTAACATTTTTGAAGCACAAAAATTGTTTGTGTTTCAAAATCGGCTGAGACGATTATATTAAATCTGCTCCGAAGGAATTCGTTAAATGGCAAAATACGACAATTTAACAATAGTCGAAGAAGTCGCGTTGAATGCGATATAATCAGCGAGAAAAATAATTTTAAAAAATTTGAATTTAAATTTCGAAAATAGTTGCCTATCGATCACGGTGGCGCGAGTTGTCACTACAGGTCCCACGAGTTTGATGTTTTTTGGGCATAGCCTCTAACTAAACTGCAAAATGCTCTAAGAGTACAAGTTCAAATTTTCGCTCAGAGAGCATTATTTACAACGTTCACAACTAACGATTTAATTTGTAAAACATCAAATTCATTAATACTCCCCGGCAAAGATTTCAGCAACTTTGCGATATAAAAAAAAAAAAATAGCGCCGGGCCTGGTTACTCCGCACGATTTGAATTTTGCCATTCAGCTTTTAGAACACCTAGGGACATTTCTCTCTTCGCGTAAATGACTGGACAGTTGGCCAATTCACAAAACGTTCGCGTTTTACGATATAAGAGTTCTCAAAAAGTTCACCATGGGTGATTGCAATGGTGTTAGTACTTCTTTACCTGTTAAATTAGATTATGCTGTGTTAGATTCAGAGGTGACTTGTAAAGCACCATGTAAAAATCTGATAGGATGCCTAATATATGCAATGTTGTGTACTAGGCCCGATTTGTGCATAGCTCTAAATTCGCTGAGTAGGTTTAAAAATAAAGAGAAATCTTCACACGCACCGTGAAAATGGAAATCTGCAATATCGATCAAAGTTATCTCCTCTAATACAGAAAATCTGTACCGTCTTCTCAGACTAGATGGAGATAATACAGATTCCTAGTAAAATTGACCGGGATTAAAACATAATATCCTGCAAAAGAACCCAGATAACAAAATGCGAGCAATATGCGACGCATAATGCACGCACGTCGTGCTGATCAACACGCACGAGATGCACTCACCAACGCAGACATATGTGTCATCAATTGAGACGCATATCGCTCGCATGTCGTGCGGGTCACGCGTGCGACGCATATCGCTCGCACGTCGTGATTAGTTATGCTCTAAAAATAATAAATTATGTAATATTAATATTCTTATACGTCCAATAAACCAAAGAGCCCATTTTGTCGGTCGTAAATATAGGTCAGTTGTATCAGGCGGAATTCCGAAATATACAAAAATTTGAGACATTCAATCAAATAAATTCTGAATTGGACTTCGAGTTTGCACTTTTCCCAATCAGTTACTAGAGATTTTTCTATCATTAGAAAGAGTATATTGTTCTAGGTTTAAAAATTCATAAAAATTTTTATGATTAAAAATTGATCTAAAAATCAAAGCGAATTAATTAAGAGGTTTAGAAACAGTTGAACGTATAGTCAATTATTTTGCTTTACCATAAAAAAGATAGGTTAGGTTTACTTACTGGTTATAGGTTTATATTTACTATTTTTACATTCTCATTCTAATGAGAAGGTATTTGTTTTATGTAAAATTTGACATAGTCGGTTTTCATCAAATCTCCACGTTTTGAGACCCTCTGAGCCAGAAAAAACGGTTTTTACCAAGGTGTCTGTCTGTAGTCTGTCTGTCTGTCTGTAGCCACGATAACTTTCGAAAAAATGATCAGATTTGATTGAGCTTTGGCACACTTTTTTATGGCCTAAAAAGAAATAACGAGTTCGTTAACCAGCTATTTTTTATGAAAATTCAAAAAGTGAGCACATTTTGAAAATGTTTGAGACCACTTTTTTTGAAGATTTAAAAATTCTATGTAAGGTTATTAGTAGTACGCAAAATGACGAACGAAATATTCTAATGACTTTTCGTGATAAAAAAAAATTACTGGAGTTATAGCATTTTCAAAATTCCAAAAAACAAACGAAAATGTACATTTTAAGCCGAAAAACGCACGATATGAAAAAAAGTCAAGAGGAGAAAAACGTTGCTTTTTGAACACCTATAATATTTTCATAACAACTTTTTGAATTTTTTGAAAAATAAAAAATTCAAATTTTGATCGCACAAAAAAATAATGAAAAATCAAAAATTCCATTTTGCTGTGAAACTATGCAAGATACGAGAAAAGATCATTCCACTAAAATTATGCACCAAAAAAAGATCTACAAATTTCTTATCATTCACTTTTTGATATGACGCGTAGTTTTTGTTTTATTCGTAAAAAACAGCATTGAAAATATAAAAATCAAATTTTTAGACGAATAACACAAGCTACGAAAAAAATGACAAGAACAACATTTGTTCATCCAAGGAAGAGGTACAAATTTGTTGTAAATCATGTTTCGATAGGATGCGTAGTTTTTGTTTTATTCGTGAAAATAACATTGACAGTAAAAAAAATCAAATTTTTGAAAAAACAATGCAAGGTACGAAAACAGATAAATGAACAAAAATTGTGCATTCAAAAAAGATTTACAAACTTGTAATCAATTTTTGTTGTAAGAATATGTTCAAAATGAAAAAAATTAACTTTTTTGAAAAACGGCACAAGCTAAAATAAAATTTTAATAAATAAAATTTATCGCCTAAATTATGTCATTATTTTTCATTTGAAATCAAATACAAATTTAGTAATTTGTATATGAAGAACATATAACACGAAGCACAAAGTGCACGCTCAGTGTATTTACCAAATCGCACGTCGTAAGTGCGTTCAAACTATTTTGTTTCTATCATACGGTGCACAGAACCGAGTGTGGAACGCAAGGTTCAAATGATTTTCAAATCAAATATCGAGCGCGAAGCGCGAGTGTCTGGATGAGAATGTGTTCCTTAAAGTCGATAGAACCTTGAGTAAATAAAGTTCCTTTTCAGTCTAAAATAAAAACAAATTTAACAATCACTTAATATGTAGAGGTTTTGATAATTTTATAATATTTGCAAACAAACTTTTTCTTTTCATCGAAGTCGAACACGAAGTTGAAAAATCTAGAGCAACCGAGTGTAAAGCGCGATGTAGATACGCCCGAGCGCGTAGCGCGAGGTGAATACATAATCGAGCGCGAAGCGCGAGATAAATATATGATCGAGCGTGAAGCGCGAGATCCAACAGTTGCGCGCCCTAGGCGCGCTCAAACTTGCGAGCGAAGCGAGCCGCGCGCGATGAGAATATGCCCGCGAAGCGGGCAGATTTTTTCGATTATACTTACCACAAGTCTATTAATTATCGGAATGCCGGACATAAAACACGATAAACACGATAAAACACGATAGTAAAATTCTTCGACAGATGCCAAAAGATGCTGAAAACACTTTTACTGACTTTTACAAAAACCAACGATGCTCAGGGGTCATCAAGTTGATAGCGTGTGTGAACAGTAGACTGTCGTGTAGAAGGAAAACGAACCTGACGAACGGAGACGGAAATAATATATATTACACGACGCGCACCTGATCCGCGCGTTTTACAATTATTCAAATTCGCACATATACTAATTCTATGTGATGTTGATGTCGGAAATTAAAATGTATGTGAACATAAATTAAATTTTTAACTGCATGTCATTTTTAATATTATTCGATCATTCTTCAGAAATATTACAAATTAAAAGTGCAAAGAAGAAATAAGTTTCACTTGAAATTTATTTGCGATTAGAATTATTGAAATTTTTTAATTTATACCCATGTATGTAATTTAAAAACAAGTTCAAAAACAAATTCAATTAATTAAGAAATTTTTAAAATATAAGTTAATTTTCACGCATCTTCATGATGACGAAATGCGACTCATAAAGCTCGCAGCATGTGCCCATGTTCCGTGCCAGCGAAATGCAACTCATAACGCTCGCAGCTAAGTGACCATCATTGCTGGCGAGATGCACGCGTTCTCGCACGCATTGCATGAGAATCACGAAATGCGGGTGACGTGCGTCGCACGCATTGTTATCTGGGAAAGCGTATTCAGAGAAAGGATCTCCAGTAGCTTAGTAGTAGAGCACCTGACCGGTAATCAGTTGACCTGGCATTCGAATCCCAGCCGAGCGAAAGGAGAAGATCTTTTTCTGAATAAATTTAATCAAAATTTTTTTTATCATATATTATAGTGTGAAAAAATATAAAGCTCTAATTACTAATTCTATCAAATTTTATTATACGTATGTATTATGTAACACAAATAGCTTTAAACACTACCGAAAACTGAAAAATCATCATTCTCAATCCATGGATTCTGTAAAGGAACATCCATTAATTACGTAAGGACGATTTTTTGAAATTTTAGACCCCTCCCCCTTCTCACGTAAGATTTTATATTTTCAGTCAATATATCAATCATTTTCACTGTAAACGAGATTTCAAAATAATGTTGAGGGATTTCAAAAGATTTGAAAGATTTTCAGTGATTTGAGAGGATTTCACCAGATTTCAAGGGATTTTAGGGCAATTTAAAGGACTACAAAGTATTTCAAAGAATTACAAAAATATTACAGGATTTAACAAAATTTACAAAGCTTTTCACGAATTTTGAAGGATTTCATTAGATTTTAATGGGATTTCGAAGATTTCAATTGATTTGAAGTTTATGGGATTTTAAGAGATTTGCAAAGTTATAAAAGAATTTTAACGAATTTTTAGATATTTAAAGGGCTTTCGATGATTCCACAGGATTTAAAAAGATTTAACGAAATTTCAAAGGATTTTCGAATAATATGAAGAATTTGAAGGGGTCTCGAGAAATTTGAATGGCTTTTAAAATATTTTAAGTGATTTCAGGAGGTTCGAAAAGATTCCCACGCATAAAAAAATTTCAATAAATTTGAAAGGAACTTTATAGACACGAATTTCAAAGGATTACGAGGAATTTTAATGGAATTCGGAAGATTTTAAGCTATTTCTTGGATTTCAAAATATTTCACGGAATCTCAAAGAATTTTCTGGGAAAGCCAAGGAGTCTTATCGTTTTAGAGAATTTTCAAGAGCCTGTATACGATGTAGAATTGAAAAGATTTCAAGGAATATATTACGTACAGAACAGAAATAAAACAAACAATGGTTTAATGTGTACAATAGCATAAAAATTAATTTCGATAGCCAAAGCAGGTTTCAATTAGCATATTAAAAAAATAACAATTAGAAAGAGGAAACTTCATAAGAAATTCTTTGTACCCCCTCCACTCTAAGTAAGGATTCGTAAGATTTTTCAGACCCCCCCCCCCAAAGCCTAGGTAATTTAATAAGAAATTGAAAACGTGGGTTATCAAAAAATGGTAAAATTGTTATTAAAGTGTGATATTTTTTAATCTGACATAGGTATTAGGTAACTATATTTTCTTGTCTGATTCTGCTAAAATTTCCTCTTTCTCTTTCGAAATCCGTTAAGCATTTTTTTAAAAACGTCAAAGTTGACAAAATGGCGACGGTTGTCCTGAAAATATTTGAAGTCAATTTAATCGACAAGAATTTTTCGTCTGAAGAACAAAAATCCTCTTTTTTTCCAACACAATACCAGATAAGAAAAAAGTCGAAGGAACAATATTGTTTCTCTAAAAAAGTTATAGAAAAATGTCTTGTCAAACTTCTATCTCGCGTTGTTTTTGATATTTTTGCAAAAATATGACATTTATTTTATAGAATTGCTTTTTTTCAACAATAGAATTTTATGGTGTCAAAAAAAAAATACAGAGGGATATAATTTAGTAGTTTTAACAACTTTTGCATCAAACTTTTTCCTTTGAAATCAGTATTTTTAAAATAATCTATACTCCCCATTTTTTCTAAATTATGTACTTAATTTTTCTTCTATTGACAGGTAAATACAATTGTTAAATTAAGTCCTTTTTTATTGTTCATCATACCATAAAATTGTATATATTTGATATAATCTGTGTCACAACAATCGTTTCGTTTGATCGGGTGTTTTATTTTCAATTTGGTACGTGATCCTTTCCTTTTTCGATTGAAATGCTTAAGTTTTATGAACTCAAAACTTTTATTATCCAGATCGAATCACTCTGCTCTAACTCATATAAATTTAAAAATACTTACATGAACATGTTTTATGAGCAGAAGAATTTATGGGTTACTGTACTGCGCATTAAATATTTGGCTACTTTTTTGTATTATATTAATCTTTCCATGGCGTAATAAGAGTCCTTGTGGTTTCTGTGAATATAGATACCATAAATCTTCACAACTTTTACGCCTTCAGAGGCGTAAAAACAAGTATTTATATATGAAATACAAACATCTTAAAGAAATAAGTCTTACTCTTCCAATCTTTTTCATAAATGTGTGATATAATATTGAGAATGACGAAAGCGTCTAGTATATATTAGTATATACTGAAAGTGTAAAGTGGAAAAATCTGCCACTTCGTAAAATCTAACATTTACAACATCCTTTGATTATAAAACATTAGTTCACACAATCATTGTGCATCGTCTAGAGAAAATGAACATCGTTTTTTGTACGTTGCTCTTCACTTTAGCGATTTGGATTCATTCTATTGGTAACGTATAATAAAATAATATTTATTATTTCAAGTGCATTCATTATTAAGGAAAAATTATAAATATGAAAATATTTTTCTTCCTTCTGTAATTTCAAGAGCAATACAAATAAAATATAATTACTGATAAGGGAAGCATTGCAATTTTTAGAATATCATCCAGTATTTTAAAAATATATTACATAAAATTCATGAAATACTTCGCCATGACAGTATATTTCTTTTTCATTCGAAAATTTTCAAATCAAAAACTATTTTTTCTCTAGATATTTTAAGTAGGGTAGAGCGGGGTCAAAAGTGCCGCGGGGAAAAAGTGCCACATATGATAATACAAAAACAAATAATGTGCTACTTGATCTGACATTTTTCGTTGTGAGCCGCTAAAAGCTGTTTTTGAATCGTGGCTAAGGTTAAGTTGTTTTTTTTTGTATGCAGAAAGTAGTTTTTATCGTCACTGTTCCTTTTTGATACCAACACTAACCCGTATGTGCCATTGTCATGTAGTAGGTGTAAAAAGTGCTAAGTGGCACCTTCTCCCCCAGAGTTTGTATGGCATTAGATATGTGTATTGTGAACTGGCAATCGAAAATTTTCGTCTGTATTAATTGCTAAAGTGACGACGAATAAGTCTTTCAGCCTATCAGTTGTTTCATTCTACGTACTGTGAGTTTCTCCTGTACAATTTAAAATGAAAATTTTGGTTTAATTTATGTTGGTACTTCGTACTCCACTGCTATCAACATTTTGCCCCACGTATGGGACAAGAAGTACCATTAGATAGCGTTTCGAAAAATATACCTATATAACATAGTAGATGGAATGCATATAAATTTATTATGATTATAATTTGGAACTTTTATGTCTTACATATATTTTAAGGCAAAGAACAAGGAAACCCTAATTTCGTTCGGACAAAGTGTTATGGAAAGTAAATTTTGGCACTTTTGACCCCGCCCTACCCTACAGGGTGGTAAGCGACCGGAAAAGTCAGGGAAAAGTCAAGGAATTTGAAAAATCAGGATAAGTCAAAAAAAGTCACTGATCGCTTTTGGTACCTTTTCATTGGAATGAAATTCGTGAAACACAATAATTTTATTTTTGCATCGAGTTCATACCTTCCTTATTATTGGGTGTAATGCTTATGCATTTAACTGGCCATGAACCTGCCACTAATGAACATATGAACTTGACGTGAAAAAAAATTACTTAGTTTCACGAATTTCATCCCACTGAAAAGGTGCCCTGAGAAGCGCCGATAAAAATCAAATCTCAGAACACGGCAGGAGCTAAGAAGAAACTAAAAAATCTGCAAGTGAAGGAACTACCCGAGTAAAAATATTTCGTCTTGAGTTCGTCTCCAAGACGGCTATGTCTTGCTGGCGGCCAGGGGTGAGACTCAGGAGTCGAAGATGTAAATCTTTAGTTTATGACTAAGTTTTACGACGGGCTTTGAAGACAAGTCGAGGTGGACTTGTCTTAAGACGAGAAGTTCAAGTCTTGATAAATAAACAGAATTTTTTCTAAAGAAAATTATATTACCAATTTATGGCTTCAATATTTTCCAGTGTCAAAATTACGAAAGTTTTCTTTTTTAAATTTTATTGCCGATTGTACTCCGACCTCTATAAAGTAAGGACCTCACCGGCAGGGTCTGCCATTTCCAGGAATCAGGTAGCTAGGCTGGGACCAAACAGTTAACATCTGCTAAAGATTAAAATTTTACAACCGATAAAACTTGTAATTTTGTAATAACTGATTTTTCAATTAAAATTTTGGAACCTGTCGATCTCAAGAACTACAGGCATATAAAATTTCCCGTAAAAAGATTAAAACTGTGATTTTCCACAAGTATCTAGTGAACTGCTGGCGAAAAGAAAAAATTGATAACATTTTTAGATTTGCCATCCTAAGAACATAATTATTGCAGTTGAACAAAATTATTAATACGTAAAAAATAAATACCATGAACATAAATAATACAAAAACATTCTGTAAAATTTAAAGCGGATTAGTGATGACCGTCTGAGGTCTTGGGAGTTTTTTGTTGTCCGCGTCCTTGAGTTCGGCTTGAAGACGACAAATTTCGACTTGAAGACGAAAAATGAATTTTCGCTCGCGGCCAGGGGCCAGACTTACAAAAACGTCTTGGCTATATCTTGGCTATGTCTTGGATGAGGACTTAGCCAAGACGAATTATTTTTACTCGGGTAGGTATAAGCTAAGAAGGCTAGAATATGTGAAGAGGTGTTTTAAGTTTTTAGCATTATTCGGCGATCTCAATTTTCAGTATTATTCTGCGGCTTCTATAGTTATCAATATTCATGCCAAAGGATATTTGTAATATAATGTGATGTTTAAAGAAAATAAATTTCCAGTGTTCTTCCATACAATTAACTTTTACATCTTTCAGGTCAGGGAAATGTCAGGGAAAAGTCACTGAATTTTGAAATCCGTTATCGCTCGCCACCCTGTTAAAGCACACAAATTTGCTCAGTTCGATTTTTTATTACAGAATTAACTTCATCGGCGGTCAGTGTTGACGAACTCCCTGACGAACATGAAGTGCGTCTTGATATTCATTATTACGCAGATCTAGATAATTTCCTTGTACCAACAAGCTTCGTACGTTATCGACCAGTGAAAGATCATCAGTTCTACGTTGGCATCTTGGTTAGGAATCGTACTTACGAGTACACGGCTGCTAGTGTTCGTCCAATGTTTGATAGTGAGTGGCAAATGGTTCTAGCAACCGTACCTGACCGCGAAATTATTCCAATGATACCAGCCGTAGCTCATCGAATGGGTTATCTGTTCCCACACCAATACCAGGAGCTACAGCTGCCATACAATAATGTTCGATATGTTGCTCCATACTTAAACAAGCAGCGAGATACACATATTTAATTGAACTGAAGAAAAATGTAACAATATAGAATAAAATATCGTTTGCGATCCGAAGTAGGATCAAAACGTTACAATTACAATTACAATAATATGAATTAAGTTATAATTTTTTTCCTATAAATTTGTAATCTCTAGAACATAATTTTTCGAAATGTTTTTCTTTCATTTTGTAACATTGATCTCTTCATCATTCATAATATGTCGCACAGAATCGGTATTTTGATGCTTTATAAAAATTTATTTTTTTCAATTTTTTGGAGACGTCAACCGGGCTAATTATGGATCATTCGGACTAGGTGAAGTATCGACTCCTCACTTCGAATGATATATTTGGCGATGAATAAAAATTTCATTTTTCAAATAATTGAAAAAAATAATTCAACAGACATATAAAAGAAATCCGTAGCGCTTTCCATCCAAGTTATCGGTTTATAAAATCGAGGGAAATATAAATAATATTTGATGTTCCGCACACAGAAAAACGCCGATCCTCAAAAGTACTTTGATTTGGTGTTCTTTTGAGTTGTAAAAAAAATTACACAGCGGAGAATGAGAATCCAGCTGTGTTCATGTTATAGTTTCACACTTGAAGCATTCTCATTTTGAGAAAAAAAAACTTATTTCGAGTGCATAACAAATGAGCTGCAACAAAAATGATCCCGCTGTTTTTAGGTGCAAGGAGGGACCACCTTGTTGGCATACATTTACGTATAGGGTCATATTTTCGGATAAATTCCCGACATTTTAAGCTCAGGGCGAACCCTCTAGGTTGAAAAACATTCACCGGGGTACTTTTGAAAATGAAACTTCGATAACCCGATTTTAGAGAAAAATATATCTAAAATTGTTGTTTCCAATAACATTTTCGATCGATTTTTGAATGTTGATTCCAAATTTAACAAGAAAAATGCTCCATCATTTCAAGTTTTTGAGAAAAACGGGGTTAAATGGTCGAAAAAACGTGTTATTGGCCATATTTGAGAGTCTGAAAAAAACGAACAAGAGGTGATAGAACCTTCTACTTGAGCCTAAATTAAAGCTTGACATTTTGACTATAATCTCAGATAATGGCACATGTTCCTGTCGTAACTCTACAATCGATACTTTTGACCTCTATTCACAAAAACGCAAATATCTCCTAAACTACGATCGATAAAGTAGGCCCTTTCCTTGCGGAAAGTCACATATTGTTAAATAGATATAATACATTTTTAGTGATGCATATTTACATAATGATAATAATATGTGGTTACCTCAATCTCAGTTGCTCAAGAAGCAATATCATACACGGAGAAACTTTTGGTTGTAAAATTTGATATTTTAATATTTATTGTCACAATAAGAAAATAGCGATCCAGGATATAGCGTTACTATTGCAAGAATTGCTATTGTGAATATTAAACTGTGAAGTTACTAAGTTTATTGGAATATAATAATAAATAAATAAATAATTGTATTTATACCAAAAGAAAGTTTCTATGATCCGTAGAAAAGAACGTGAAGTTTACAAAACATTATAGGAAAGACATTCTTCCTGTGTTCATTCTACGTATTTCTAATTTTTCCCACGGAAAATAGGAAAAACTGTCATAGTCGGAAGAGCAAAATAAAAATGAATAGCATTCACTGTCCCATGTATGTATATTACAGTTTCACCCTTCATAAATTTTATACTTAAAACATACAATTAGATATTAATATTTTATTCTAAGCTGAAATAGAAAAATCGAGTTAGAAGAAAACAGCGCTGGCGGGAATTGCCACAAAAAAAACAGAAGTGAATTTTTGATGCGGGTAATTTTCAAGTAGATAAAGTTGAGTTTTTTCGCATCGAAACAAAAAAAGATCCAATAGAGTTGACATGGTAACCATTTCCTATGTGGTGGGTAAATCTTAACACGTGAAGTTAATTTTTGTTGCAGGTAAAGATTACTGTGAAATCCCTGTAGAGATTATATTTCGTTTTTTCTGTGGGACACGATTCTCCGGGGCAATAGAACGGAGATATTTCCCTGTGATAAAACAAATTAAGAGATTTAGGCATTTGATCATCCTCATGAACCTTGGCGCATATGACGTCATTCAGCACTAAATTTCCTATTTCAAATGGGAATTTTCGCAAAGCACTTCATTCATGTGTCTTTCCTCTCATTGCACCTTCCCATAGAGAATTGTAATTTCTCTAATCTATTTTGCAGCTTATGTTATTTAAACTGCTTTGTTATTGCAACTTTTGTCTTATTATTTAATTTGTGAATATGACTTTTTCCTAACTTCAATTTGCTATCGAAAATATTAATCTTTCCAACCCTAAATGGCAATTATTAAGCTTGGAGTATATTTATAATTGACATGGAAAAAGTATTTCTTCGTATCGCTGTGGAAATTAATACGATTTTATCGAATATATCCTGGATTGCTATCAAACTCTTGTAAAAATAAATATTATAATGCCAAATTTTACAACCAGTAATTTCTCCATGTAATCGAGAATCTCATTCTCTTTTTTGTTTTAATCGTCTTATCTCATCTCATAAATGTCAAATAACAGTAATAAACATCGAAGAGAGATGGTAATCTCAAATTTAGATACGGAGGATTTACATATAAAATTTAACTGAATTTCGTTAAAATATGTTATATTTATACTGATTTTTACAAAAGGATGTGTGTCAGGTAGACTATTTTTTTTAACACGACCAATTTAGAAAATAGCGAAACTTACACCATGTTAGAATATTGGGTTTTGATGCATTTGAATCATGCATTTTTATTTATAAGTATATATATATAATTTAAAAAAAGGGTTAAACAACCACCGCAGGGTCCCACTGAGAGCAACTGTCATCTAAAAATGACACCGGCTCCCAGTAGAACGGCGGTAAATCACACTTATGGCCACGTCTCACGACCTTGGGATGGGTGGTCACAGGGCACAATGAAACACAACGACAGGCCGGCGAAAACCTCGTGTTTCTTGAGGACACGAAGCGACACAAGGATGACAGCTTTCTGCATCCATCTCGCAAGTACCTTGTCATATTTTTAACACGCGGGTATGGCTTTAAGGTTACAAACTAGTGATAGTTTCGCACCTAAGAGAGCACCTACCACAAGGACAATGACTTGTACCGAATATTTTGGGTACAGTCGTTGCAGGTCCCTTTTGAGGTCTCGATACCTCTTGTACTTTTCTTCCTCCTTGGCAGTGATGTTGTATTCGGACGGAGCCGAGAATTCGATTACGAGTATAGTTCGTTTCTTGCAGTCTTGGAGAACGATGTCAGGCCTCGAGTGTGCAACGGAGACTGCTGTCCGAAAATCGTAGTTCCAGACAATTTGGCACTTCTCGTTTTGGACAATTAACTCTATCTCCCTTGGAGCGTTCGGCAGGGCAGGGTCGCCGCCAACACTGTAAGAGCGACAAAGATGGTAATAAAGCACTATTAGGGCCGAATTATGTCTGCAGATATACGTCGTTCCTGCGTGGGTGGGACACCCCGATTATATGTGTTCTAGGTACTCAGCGTGTGCATGACACGCTCTGCACCTAGCGCTGGGAACTTCTTGATATAAAATGCGGTCACGGTATACTAAGATGGAAATGACACCGTCCTGGCATGCGAAAATAAAATCCTCTGTACCTGAATTAAGCCCTGATGATCCGAGGAAAGCAAGAGTTGTATCCTTCGACAAGGACTGATTTTCTACATTTCTGTGAAAGTTTCCGTGCATTTCCTTGTCGATTAGCTGTTGGTGAAATTTTTCAACCTCTGCTTTCTTCACTTCGGCTTTTAGAAGTGAAGCATCTAGATGGAGTAATGCACTTTCCTCACTTCTGATGTTAAAATTCAGGCCAAGGGTCTCGAACGCTTGCTCCGCGGCTTTGTAAAAGAACGCTCCTTCGCAAATCATCTCGTGGTTCCTGATCATTTTTAGGAGAGGACCTCTACCATTCGCAAGGATGTAAGCTGTACTTAGAACAATTCAGTTATGAAGACACTGGAGATTAAGAAGTCCGCGTCCGCCTTGGCGGCGTGAAATGTATGATCGCGGAACTGACGAATTGATATGCATGCTTTTAAGCATATGAATCATCTTACGTGTGGTGATATCAAGGGCCGTAAGCTCGTTCTTCGTCCATTGAACGACCCCAAACGAGTAGAGTAGAACCGGGACGGCAATCATGTTAGTCGCAGATACCTTGTTCAATGCCGACAGATTGGAAGACCAAATCTGTCGAAGAAGATGCTTGTATCTGCTTCGGAGAGACTCCTTCACTGATGTTACGTCCTGAATGCGGCTTTGAGGAATGCCCTTATATGTATAGGTCTCTCCAGTATTAAGGTGTCTAATAACACTTATATCCACAAGCTCAGGGTCCTTGGGAACGCCCGTAATCTTTCCTTTCTTCATATTGATTTTGGCATACTTGTCCAATCCAAAGTCCATCCCAATCTCTCCTGTTTACTTCTTGACGATATTTATAGCAGTTTGAAGTTTGCTTTTACCAGAGGCATAGATCTTCAGGTCAACCATATGAAATATATGAGTGACCTTATGCTCGTTCTGATTAGTGTCACCACACAGGTATCCAGAAGAATTTCGTAGTGCGAGAGATAGAGGCAGAAGTGTGATGCAAAAAAGCAAAGGGCTAATGTTATCACCCTGAAAGACGCTCCTCTGGAAGGTGACGTTGTTCGTTGTCACACGATAATTTCTAGATGAGATAGTAAATCTAGTTTTCCAAAGAGGCGTCAATCTCTCTATGCATCTCACTATGTGTGGATGCACCTTCAAGATTTCCAACAGACAGATGATAAGTCTATGAGAGGTTGAATCGAAAGCTTTTCGGTAGTTAATCCAGGCCATTGACAGGACGCGCTGATGGGCCTCCTACACCTTTTTTCGAGCCACTCTGTTCGTACCTCTCTCGCCACACAGGCTCAATTCGTCGAACAATTCTGTTGTTTAGGACAGCTGTAAAGATCTTATACAGTGTGTTCAAACAAGTTATTAACCTAACACCAGACATTGCGGAATGGGCGTCTCCGACTTTAAATATGAGGTGAATATGCGGGCCAAATGTTGGTGTGTAGAAGTAAACTTCTTCCACCAGAAGTTTTTGATACAATCTGGTCCATCAGCGAAAAACTTCTTCGTGCCTCTAAGTGCTTTTTTCACCTCTTCGGCAGTGATTGATGGACATTCCTCCTCAGATTTTATGAGGTTGTCGAAAAACTCCTTGAAGCGGATGATATTGTCAGTATCTTCTTTCAACTTTAGTGTTTTCGGGTTCGTGTATACCTCTCTCCAAAAAGTCCCTACCTCCTTGGGCTTGAGTGGATTTTTGACAAAAACAGAAAGATCGTTGAAGAGGCGCGATGGGTCAGCGAGAAACTGTTCATTCTCCCTGATCCATCTCTCCGTCTTCTGTATTCTCCTCCTTGCGTCAGATAACAACCGTATTTTGTCAAAAATATGCTGCTTGATTGTCAGCAGCTTTGACTTGTTCAGCGTGTGATTCAAGATCCTCAGTACTTGGGCGAACTTTCGAACCGTGAACCGTGAACGGTCTACCAGATGTTATGTAGTCAATCACACATTGAACACGGGACGCATTCTTTCTTGCCCATCCAATCTGCTTGTTCAGTTGATGCAAGCCCCTTTTGGTCTTTTGATCCATCGTCGGTTTTAGCCTTCGATTTGAATCAGCCAAAGCTCTCGCAGCACCATAAACTGAGCAATTGATGGTCCAGAGGTCAGACTCTTGCGAGATATCTCCACGAAGGAAGGCATCCATTTCAGCCAGATCTTGGGGCTTAGGAGGAACTTGCAGGTTAATGTTCCTCCTTGTCCTGAAATCGTGATGATGTTTCAGAAGGTGAATGATTGAATCGAAACGTGCTGAAGCACTGGGTGTTTCTGGCACCACAGAGTGTGCATACGCGCCATGAAGCCTCGGTACACAGGGATAATGCTGGCATCGTCGCCGGTTCGTTGTCGTGTTTCCATCGAAATTATTTTCAGCACCCCGAACTCTAGGATGATCGGCATTGTTTGCCTACCCATTGTCGGGTGCTCTGCGCGTTCGATCGTTTTGAACCGCATCTACAACTTTTTGGTGTTTTGGTGGTGTCATTGTTGATCCCACGAGCAGCTAGGGAAAGGGTTCGTCCATCCTTGTAGAGCCCCGCTTGCAGGGATAAGGCTGCATACTCTGAGAGGCCGCCCGGTATCCCAGAGTCACCGTTTAAGACACCTCACCCAGGTGCCATTCAGCTTTCGGCACGGTTGTCACACCTCAGCTTAGGGGTTATTCGTTCGGGATCATCCCTGGACAATTGTCCACGACTGCTTATTAATTATTGTAACCATATTCAGCAGAAACCCTTGGTACAGGGTACGCGTTCGGTGGCTTTGTCATAGGTCCTTCAGTTCAATTCCAAAAGAATGGAAATATATGAAAACAGATGATTTTAATGATTTTTTTTTATATAGATGAAAATATATGAAAAAAATATATATATCCCGGAGGGGCCTCCATCTGGTTCTGTTCGATTTTTTTATGAACCGAAGATTCTGCTGAATATGGCTACAAACTAAATAAGCAGTTGCGGGCAACGGTTGAGGGATGGTCCCGAAGGAAAAGTCCCCAAGACAAAGCCTAAGTAACCGGATTTTCTGGACAATCGGACCTGTGTGGCGAGAGATATACGAACAACGCGGCTCAAAGAGAGGCATAGCAGGATGTCGGGAGAACCGGCTCATCAATACATCAATACAGCGGTATCCGAAAAATAAAATTACTTAATATTGAAGTTAACAAACATAATTGTTTAAATAATTTATTATTGTTTTTAATAAATATTCTCTTTGAATAATGTTAGAAAGTTGCGGCTTTTTCTAAAATTTTCAACTTTTCGTCTACTTTTCACTTGGAGTGTTGTAATAATTAATGAAATTCAACAAACATCATTGTTTAAACTAAATATTATTCTTTATAATTATCTTCTATATGAATGCTGAATAGTTGCCGTTTTTTTGCAATTTTTTAACTTTTTGTCCATTTTTCACTTAGAGTAAGGTAATAATTATGAAATTTAACGAACATACTTGTTTCATTAAATTATTATTGTTTATAACTACCTTCTCCTATATTAATCCTAGAACCGCCCACAATTTCCCTCTTCATGCGGACGTTCACAAATAATAAATATTGATATTAATTGAAATAAAAAGGCTCTTAAGGAAAATTTATATTTAATATGATTTATATCGACGCCTCCATTCAATATGAGTCTATGTGCTGGAAGCGCCGTGTATGAGACTATGCGCTGTGTATAAGCATAGAGAATAGTCTCATACAGAGCGCTGTCAGCACATAGACTCATATTGAATGGAGGCGTCGATATAGAAAATTTGAAGAATATTTCAAATATATATTTTATTTCAGACAAATATAATCATAAAACAGAAAGAGATTGTTTATGAAATGATTCTCTCTATTGTTTATATATTATATGTTCATAACTAAAAAGTCAAAGCAAAGTAAAAAATTTCAGAAAAAACCGCAAACTTCTGGAAATATTAGAGTATTATTAAAAATAATGATCAATTGCTTAAGCAATCATGTTTCTTAACTTGAATTAATTATTACGTCACTCTAATTGAAAATTCGATAAAAAGTGGAAAATTTTAGAAAAAACTGCAACTTTCTTGCACTATTCTGAGAGAATATTATTATAAATAATGATAAATTATTTAAAAAATTATTTGTGTTAAATTTAATTGGTTGTTACGACTTTTTAAATTTATTCTATGAGAAAATTGCTAAAAATAATATTAAATTGTTTAAACAATTCATGTAAACTTCTAGTTATCAGTATAAAGTAGTATTTAATGTGTTATCAACAATTTGTATTATAAAAAACCGCAAAAAATTATAATTAGCGCCAGAAACGCGCGAAACCAAATTTTTCAGTTATGAGGTTTTTTTAGGACTCTATAACACAGACTTATGGGGGTGATATTTAAAAAATAAGTTCTTATTTGTATTCTATTGCTAATTCTGAAAAGAAATGTTGAGTTTCAACTCGATACACCTAATATTGACGATTATGAATAAAATTTACAAAAACGTCTTTTTTTGTTATGGGAAATACGTGTTAAACTGCATGGGGCTTGCAGAATCTCGAAATATAATTTGAAAAAAACGAATTGGGGGGGGGGGGTCGAAAAAATTAGGGGGCGATATGCATGCAAATTCGAGAAAAAAAATTTCCAATGCATTCTGAGAACACTTTAGTTTACAATGAGGGCCTCCCTAATTTATGATCCACTTACGAATTATTACTTTTTAGATAGTTGTTCTGGATTAGGACAAAGCTATACTTATAATTGAATCTTTGGTGTACTAAAATCTTGTTTTACGGCGTTGACCTCTGAGTTTACTTAATTTTAAATGTGGAAATCTACAGTTTACTGCCTTCATTTTCGCAGGTAACATGAAGAATAAACGCACCAGTTTATTACGATCCTCTATATAATCCCTCTTTATAATTAGAATTTATGGCAAATAAACGATCTGTCACAACATAGACACAAGCTGTTGTAAATAGAATGAAGTTTTCCAGTCTATAACAGATATGTGATTACGAAATTTCTGGGGGGGGGGGGCTTGAGTCTCCTCAGTCTCCCCCCTTGGCTACGCCACTGCATCAATATGTGTTTCTAAAAAGAGGCAGCATCTTACCAACGCTACCTGTCGATGGTCTGGATTGACTGCCGGAAAGCTTTCGATTCAATCTCCCATAGACTTATCATCAGCCTGTTGGAAAGCTTGAAGATTCATCTACAGTGATATGCATATAGAGATTGATGCCCCTTTGGAAAACCAGACTTAATATCTTATCTGGAAAACATAGTGTGACAACTAACAGTCTCACCTTCCAGGGAGGCATCTTTCAGGGAAAAAACACTAGACCTCTCCTCTTTTTCTTCACACTAATGCCACTATCTCTCGCACTTTGCGATTGCCAAGGGGACTTCAGCGGCAAACCTGGATATCGAAAGCATAAGGTTACTCACGCAAGTTACATGCATGATCTCAACATCTATCCTACAAATGCAGAGTAACTTAATCTAGCTCTAAGTAGTCTCAAGGAGTAGACTCGGGAGATTGAAATGGAGTTAGGGTTAGAAAAATGCGCCAAGATTTATTTAAAGCGTGAACGACTTCCTGGCATTTCCAAGAACCATAAGCTCGTCGGCAGAAGCGCTATATGACACCTTGGCGCTGGAGAGTCCTATACATACCTGGGCGTGCCACAGAGCTGCATTTAGAACGTAACATCTATAAAGAATGCTCTCCAATGCAGATAAAAACGTCTTATCCGACAGATTTGGTCCTCCGAACTGTCGGCGAAAAACAAAGTATTTCCAACGAACATGCTTGCCGTCCCGGTACTACTCTATTCATTTGGAGTGGTTCCATGGACGAAGGCCGACCTCAGATCCCTCGACATCGGGGCATGAAAGGTTATGCACTTGAACAAAATTTTGCACCTTAAGTCGTTCGTTCCGCGACTTTACATCTCACGTCGTCAAGGTGGTCGCGGAATACTGAATCTCGAATGTTTTCATAACATGATTATTCTGAGTAGAGCACATATAGTCGCAAATGGGCGAGCAGCTCCTCGACAAGAGGGTGCATGGCATCTTCCACAAAAATGTGAAGGATCAGTCGATGTCGTATGAGCTAACGTTTGCTTTCCTCAAATCACCGCATTGTAGTCGGGCAGGGAGGGTTTCATTGTGGCGTTCGAAGATGGTGTCATTTCCACTTTAGCATATCGTCGCCACATTTTGAACCGAGACATTCCCGATGATAGCTGCAGAGCATGTCATGCACACCCCAAGCACCTAGGACACATACTATCTAGTTGTCCAACTCATGCGGGAACGGCGTGCATCCAAAGGCACAATGCAGCACTAAGAGTGCTTTACTAACTCCTTCGGCATTAGCCCTGATACAGCTCCGCCTAACGCTCCTAGGGAAATACAGTCAATGTTCGAAAATGAGAAGTGCCCAATATACTGGAACTATATATTCTAGAAAATTGTTTCTGTCGTTCACTCGAGGCCTGACATAGGGTAAAAGGAACCAGTTACCAAGGGTGCATCAATTGTCGAGGATTGGCAGATTTTTTTATGGTAAATAGTGAATTAAAATTAAAATTAAATTAATATTATAATAATGCAGGTACTTTAAAATACAACCTCAAAAAGAACATATTTTTAGAAGAGTTATTCATTCCGAATTTTGCTTCTAAAAATAGTCTCTCTTGAAAATGGCAGAAAATCGCCATGGCCACGCCATGCCATGTACTCGACAAATGGGTCTAGCACTCGAGCGATTGGTAAATGCACGTCGAGAAATGGTATTTTCGATCAATTCAATTTTTATCACAATTTTTGTTTCACATTCCAAATTTCTGAAAGAAAATATATACAGAAATGAAAGTTCGATAAATTTACTGTCCAGCCAAAGAAATAAAATAAAATACATAAATATTCAAAATTGTAGGAGTTCTCATTTGTAAGAAAGAGGACAGCAAAGTTTGGGGTTGCCTATATTCTCGGCAATTGGTTCCTTTGTCCTAATTCTTCTTGACACTGAGTGCAGTTCCACCGACCAAGCTTCGGCGGCGTGGCGTCGCTTATACTTGAGTGGCGCGGCGTATCCAGTGGCTTAGAGGTGGAGGAGATACACAGGAGTAAGCGAGGAGTCCGAGAGTGGTTCCGCCTTCTCTTTCCAACCTATGTATCCCCTCCACCTCCAAGCCACTGGATACGCCACGCCACTTACGTATAAGCGACGCCACGCTGCCGAAGCTTGATCGGTGGAACTGTACTCATTGAGTGTAGTTCCACCGACCAAGCTTCGGCGGCGTGGCGTCGCTTATACGTGAGTGGAGCGGCCTATCTTGCGCCTTGGTGGTGGAGGGGATACAGAGCAGTAAGCGAGGTGTCCGAGAGGGGTATCCGCCTTCTCTTTCCAACCTATGTATCCCCTCCACCTCTAAGCCACTGGATACGCCGCGCCACTCACGTATATGAGCGACGCCACGCCGTCGAAGCTTGGTCGGTGGAACTGCACTCATGGAGAAACGAACCATGCTCGTTATCCAATTTTCGGCACCAGCTGACAAGAACATCACAGCCAAGGAGAATAAAAAGACAGAGAGGTATAAAGACATTATAAGGGAATTGCAATGGTTATATCCAGAATATTCTGTTCAGCTAGTCATCGGTGCTCTTGGTGGTGCCAAGCTTTCACTGTGCATGGCTTGAGAAGCATCCTTGCGTGTCAACGAAATGCTAAAACACTTGCGGGGGAAATGCATCAGGCTGTAACTGCCTATATCACGGCCGTAAAACGTTGCTACAGCTAAAACGTTACCGCGATTTCGCCGGGAGCAAGTGCCATTTTCTGAAATGATACTCGCTTCCAGTGAAAGCCCGCGGTTGTACTTATGCCATAACTTTAACTATATATATATATAAGCAAAAATTTGTTCGGGCAGTAGAAAGTCCCAGCATATCTTATCAAAGTTACACGCAATGCAACGAAAAGAAAAAAAATGCATAAATTGAATTTAAATAAACTTGTTGTACGAAATTTATTCATTCTTGCTCACGTACTTAAAAAACACTGAATATTGTTCATATAAAGACACTAAATAATAATTGAAGCAAAATATACAATTTGAAACAGTTTTATTTATTCGATAAAAATTGTATTTGCAATAAAAAATATCATTCCTTCGCATGAACAAATTTTTACAAAAGTTTCAGGGAATTTTTCTTTTTCTCCCGCAGGTTCAAAATATCAACAAAAAATCAGCCAAATATTCCTTATTTTACTTATTTTTTAATTAGTAATATGGAAAAATGAAAAAAGTAACATTGTAAATTGGATTTTTTATCTCAGTTCTACACTCTCTTAAAATGAATCAGTGAAATCTCACTGATTTCCAGTGAAATCTCACTAGTTGAAACAGCTAGAAGTTCGCCACTGACGATCAATGAGGTTTCACTGATTCACTCAGTGAGATTTCACTGGTTCACTCAGTGAAATTCCGCCACTGGTTGAATCAGTGAGGTTCACTGGTTGAATCAGTGAGGTTCACTGGTTACTCAGTAGCAGTTGTCATCTGGTCGTACGCTTTGTCCTCCTCCAGCTGGTTAGGTATGACACTTAACATTCCTCACTTTTGTGTTAACATTTGCAAAATAACCTTTTAAAAACCGGACTTTACACTCCAAGCTTTTTTTCAAGCGAAAGATATTATATCTCATCATTATTGCAGCCAGGGCCTACATTTTTATAACACAAATAATAGTACACAATAAAGTTTGCTTTCACTCGAGAAATGCAAAGACCCGACTGGCGACGCGCGCGTGCCAGACGACTGGAGGTTTATTTCTTGGTCACGTGGAGCGCTATATTACTGGTTGAATCTATTTATAGCGTCACTGGTATATTCAGAAACGCTATTTTAGTTGAGTCACTTACTGGTTCACCCAGTCAAAGTGGAGAAATCACTGGTTTACCAGAGATAATTCAAAATACTGATTAAACTAGTGATAATTTCACTGGTTCAGTTCAAGAGAGCATGCTTCAATTTAAGCCTTACCCGTAGAAAATCGGAGTAAAAGAAAAGCTGTCAGCGTAATGGTCTATAACCCCGCGTCATTCTTCTTCTTTTACTTTTTTAACCACTAATACCAAAAAAATAAAACTATAATATAGCAAATTTCATTTCTGATTTCAATTTTACATACCAATTTTGTAAGTAAAACTTTGATGTCTTGCAGATGCAATTATACTAGACGGTTGCGAGGCCGCGCCACGCCGCCGTCGGCGGCCAACTTGTTTCAAAACCGCGCCGCCGCTGATTCGAATTCGACGCCGTCTGCGTGGCGGCGTATCGGCGCGCCGACGTCATCTTAAGTATATTTACGTGGCTCCGGATTTCTTTCCGCCGGGTGATCACGTGGCTTTTGACTGGTTGCGGAAATTCCTGCGACCAATTTGGAGTTAAAGTAAACCGATTCAAATAAATATCTTATGCTGGAAATTGATCTCTTGTTCCTACTTATTTTTATATTTTCCAAGCTCTAGTGCTTGCCACGACGCCCGCGCCGGCCGTCGCCGATCAAAATTGCTCAAGTCGCCGCCGCCGGTCAAAAGTCTGTCGGCGCAACCCCCTAAATTATACGTTTGAAAATTCGAATGTAGAAAAAACATTAAAAAAGTCTAATAAACAGATTCAACAAATAAACATTTCGTACCAGCGGCGTAAGAAAACATTTTAATAATAAGCATTCTTAAAATCCTATGAAGTTTTGAACTTTTCTAGCCTCAGGAAGTCGGGACTCCTTGCTTGGGCGGTGCATGGGCAATTGGCCATTGAACCAACGTAAATTACGATATCTTCGCAGTAAGAAAGGAAACTTACAATTTTTACATCCTTAAATGCTGCACATTAAATAGAATAGCGTTTTTCTGAATTTAAGCAAAAATACTGCAATATCCGATTCATTGCTTTAAAAAATCTTCAGGAATGCTCTCTCACCAACTTATATGCATAGAGTATGTTATTGATATTTTCAACTTCTCGAACAATTGCCTATGGAATTACAAATAAATCTAAAAATACAAGTAATCGTTTATCGAGACAAATTTTCTTTTCTCATGTTTCAGATTATAGATAGTCCAATTAATTTTTCTATACGTCATAGGAGCCAACGGCGATACCACGCTGGAAACACCAGTTCTCGTGAGATCACTGAAGTTAAGCATTGTTGGGCGCGTTTAGTACTTGGATGGGTAACCGTTCAGGAATACCTGCGTGCTGTTGGCCCGTCGTGGGTGTGGTGGGCCCACATTGGTAGTAAATATCCACCTAGAAACACTACCCGAATCGGGTAGTGAGGCAATGAACTTTCGAGTTCGAACTGCTAATCAATGTATGTATACGTCATAGGAAATATAATAATATAATAATATACATTCTGTTAAATGTCTTAACCTGTAAACTGGTTAAAGATATTAGAAGTATATTAGCAGATATTGCTTTTAATAACCTAAGTCAAATTAAAAATACAGTCAGTGCAGAAAATGAGTTGTAATTTTTTTATAACAATTAATTCTGAAATAATACATATTTAAGTATTTCTTGAAAAAATAAGGAAGCTCATTTTTCTCTTAGGCTTAAGATTGTTACAGCCTAATATGCCGAAGACAGTTCTGTTAGTATTGGATTTTTTGAATAGTCTGCACGGGGCTGACCCAGTTTATGTATATCATCAGTCACAGACGCATTATTGTAATGCAATCTAGTAATCTGATTAGAGCAGTATGCCTAATTTGATATATTAGGCAAAGCCTGGTTTCTTACCCCTCTATCTACGGACTGGGTCGCAGCAAAGTGCATGATGGGGGTTCTGCAGCTTAAGGTGGGATCCGAACCACCAGAGCCTCGGTAAAAGTACATAGAAAAGTTTCCAGAGGTACCATCGCAGGGATCGAACTCCGTACCTCTAACATGAAGTCCGAGCGCCTAACCGCCTGAGACACCGAGGCTCCTAATCTTATTAATAATTATATTCTCATTACTCGAAGCATGTAAATATTCAACTGGTTTTGTAGATTTAAATATTGAGCATGGAAACCAACTATTTATTTCACTTTCTTATGTTGATACAATTACTGTAACTGTTCTTATAAATACATATAAAAAGATATATATATATATATATATATATATATAATATAATATATATATAAT
>CAKNYM010051108.1:313141-346406 GCA_932195095.1 Andricus curvator
TCCCAAATTTTCAACTGGATGTGGCTATTCGTGTGAAAATAAGTTTACAAATAAAAAATTGTCGGTAAAGTAGGAATCCGGTCACGTGACCCACTTGTCACATGACCTTAAACACAATTTTTATGTATTAGATCTTGAATAATTTCAAGCTAGAGTCTCAACATTACAATTATTTCAAGTTAACAGTTTTCAAAATTAGTTTTACGCTTTAATTTTTTAAATGGAAAAACTGAAGAGCCATTTTTATAAAAGTAAGAAATATTAAAATAAAAATAAGATTTTTTAACAGAAAGTCTTTGTTGTTTATCTGTACATTTGTGTTCACTTTGGCACATACTTTAGTACATACTTTCAAATATCCAGATTTTTTTCAATGTACTGTTGTGAATCTTTAAACAAAATTAGGAAAATGGGTAGATTATTATAAACCACCGAGTTACAAATTTTATTAAAATTGTTGTTGTGTCCGAATTCGTTTGAAATATAAATTAAAGCACAGAAATAGAAAAACTTAAAAAGCAAAATGATGCAAGATCAACAGTGACTGAAGAATTGGGTTGAGTGAATTTTTAAAGGTGAGATTTAGTAAATAGGATGTTCTAAATTGAATTTCTTTCTCTCAATGCGCTGATCGCAATTTCGCTCTTTACCACCTTGAAAGGGATAAACTGCTATAAAATATAGAAATCCATCAAATAAACTTTGAATCTGCTTTAAAGGAAAACTTTTCAACATGTTCTCCTTTGAAAGATGAAAATAAAACATTTCTTGACAAAATAATTTCAAAAATTGATTGCTATTCATTGAAGTTTCTTTGAAAAATACACTCCGGAAATTGCGAGAATACTGATAAAGGTTTTTTGTTGTTGTAATTTCCGACCTTTAGACACTTTAATTGAATTTGAGAATTTATTTCCCCAATTTAAGTTTCGGAATAATATATAGGATGTGAGTTAAATATTTAGGTCCATGATTCATTGAAGTACTAGAACTTCAATTAGTTATAAAAAGTTTACATCTTCCAGACTAGAACCCTTTTATAATATTATTTTTTTAAATTTAATTTTCTGTTACGCCAAAAAGTAAATAAACAAAAAATAGGGCGAGTCTAAACGTCCGAATAGTTCGTTCTTTATGTACGCTTATAACACGGTCGAGGAAGGGGGCATGGGTTTTTCTTATTTAAAAATTTAAAATTTGATAGTTTGAGTTTCGAAATTCAATTAAATTAGTGTGAATATTTTCCATCTACTTATCCCTGACAGTTCGCATAATATGGTACAAATTCAAAGTCATTAAGTGTGCCATTCTGCCGGAAGCCATGCTTGTGGTATGGAACTAATTTCCGGCCTTGCTACGTTCAGTAGGACGAGTAAGCCTTAATTGTCCTAATTAAACAGTGCTTTCGTCGCACGTCTGCAGAGATAAAGTCTACTTCTATATGCAATATGGCATTTCTCTTCAGTTTCAGAGAACTCGAGAAACCACGAAGCCTCTTATCAACAATTTACATTCCCTCAGTGAAACTTTTGTGCAAAGCAGTAAGAATATTTTTACACCTGCTATTACCCCAAAAGGAAAGTATTATATAACCAATTATAGATTATACTAGTCTATCAAAAAAATATACAATTTCCAATTAGAGATAAATAAAAAATTAATTCAACGTAAATATAAGATCAAATCGGAAAACGGAAGAATTTTTTGTCGAGAACCTGAATATGTTCAACGAAGATTGACAATAGTTAGGGGCCGTGCATAAATTACATAAAGTATTAGGGGGACGGGGGAGGTCAACATATTTTCTATGCTGTTTTACATCGGGTTGGGGGGTGGGGGTTACGTGGAGAAAACAATTTATTACGTAAGATAATTTCAAGTCTGCGCATCACATAAATTCACGAATTAATAATAAATGAAGTATAATTAATAAAATAAGTATAATAATATAATAAAATAAGTATAATTTTATAATTTATTCAGGGCCTTGAATATTGCATACTTGAGCACACTTTGTGTAGTTCTAATTAAAAAAAATGTATAGTCCAAAATCAAAAAGCGTGCAAAAGAAAATTAACTTTATTGTTTAGATAAAATTTCCAGATTTTAACCTTTTATTTTAAAAGTATTAAAAATGAAGCTGAATGTTTATTTGAACTATTATACTTCTGTCTGTTAATTATCAAAATTGCTATTTATTTTTCGCAAGCTTCATGCAGTCTTTCCCCCTTTTTCATTTTGCCACTCAAATGCGAACTGCATCAATAGAATCCAATAAAAAAATCCAACTATTTTTGTCTAAAAGTTACTCTTTTTTGGATGAAAAGTCTATTATTAAATTTTTGGTTGAGAGTTCATATTTTTTGTTTAAAATTTAATTATTTTGTTGAAAATTCAACAATTTTGTTAAAAAATCATCCTTTTCGGTTGAAAATTAAACTATTTTGTTGAAAATTCGTCTTTTTGGCTTGAAAATTCAACGATTTAATTTTTAAAAAGTTTTGTTAATTAAAATGTTTTCGTTGAAAATTGATCTATTTTGTTGAACGTTTGTCTTTCTGGTTTTCAAATTCATCTCTTTGTGTAAAAATTTCATCTTATTCGGTGAACATTTTTTTGTAGAAAATTCGTATTTTCGGCTCCAAACTTCAACAATTTGATAGAAAATTCAATTACTTAGTCGAAAGTTGAAAAAATGTATTGAAAATTATTTTTTTTTTAGATATAGACTCATCACTTTAGTTGCAGATTCATCATTTTTGTTAAAAATTGATTTCTTCGGTTGAAAATTCATTTTTTCAACTGCAAATTCAACTATTCCATTTTTGCTTGAAAATTGTTCTTTTTTTTGGTTGAAAATTTAACAATTTAAAAAAAAATTAATGCATTTTGATGAAAATTCATATGTTTTTATTAAAAAATGATTCCTCTTGGTTAAAAATTCAAATGTTTGGTTGAAAATTGATGTATTTTGATGGCTAAGTTTACAAAACTATCTAAATATTTTTTGTATATTAAATTGACGTGTGTGGATTGACTCGCGGGTTGGAACTCGGTTTATGGTAGAACTGAGTGTATTGCGATTGTGATCAAAGTAAATTCGTAGTATCTCGACTGGTCTATTTAAATTTCGGCTGATTTTCATTTTCATAATTTAACACTTTTATTTCATTGACTTAAAATGACAATACATTATTCCCTCGCTGCCCCACGTAGAACTTTGACAATTGGATCCTATTTCCCGCAACTTACTATTGGGTTTTCCCTCAGTTTTTCCAAGGTCTTCATATATACCTTGGCTTGAGTGTGGGCTACTATATGAAACTTCTTATCTCCGGTGTTATTTCCCTGTTCTAGGTCACAGATCACTAAAAGTAAGAGGATATATTCCAGCATTTGATGTAGCGTGCACTTTCATTTGGAACTATATCTTTCTTTTTATTTTTCTGGAGGAAACATATTCTAATAAATATTACACTTTGGAAACTGTCCAAAATCGAAAAAGACATTTTATAAAATCAATATAAAAGAAACGTAAAAAGTGAGAACAATAAAAATTGCAATGATAAATAGTGGATTTCTGAAAGCTTAGAATTTCAAACTACTCATTAGGTTTCTTATTTGAGCTTTAAAAGCTACGCATTTATACAAAATATAGCAAATTCTCTGGAATTGAAAAAGTGAAATAATAATATTTTAGACTGAACAGTTTATAGTTAATGATGCGAAAACTCGGCTGTTCTCAAGAATCGTAGGAAAAATGATTTCTTATTATTCCAGAAACCTACATTGGCAAGAAACACTGAAACTTCGTTAAAATAAGGGCAGATAAGACAAATTCATAAAATTTCGATGAGAAAAACTAACAAGTAAAAAACTAGACTCGACTGGAACATTTCCAGTGAACGATTTTAATACAGATGAAATGCAATGCATAAATAAAATTTGATTTGGCTGAAAAATTTTCAGAATCTGGATGCAATCCAGGATTTCGAACTCTGCAAATGTCATGGATCGTAATTCTCGTTATGTTCTGCGGTTGTTTGAATACCCTTCTTTTCCTTTCATTGTCAAGCATCTGCTTTATAAATTTTTTTCTGCATTTTTATAAAATATTGTCTTTGAAAGAGTATAATTTGACAAAATTCATAGGTACTTTCAAATTTGGATAAAAATATTTTAAATAGTTTAGAAAAATATTCAATGAAGTATAAAGTTAATGATAAGATTTTTAATGTCAATTTCACCCTCAATTCTGCATACTCATAGTTTTTCTTTTTGAATTTTAATTATTCAAAGTATTTGAAACTAGAGTATAGTCGATAAAAAGCAGTACTTTCTTAACTAAAAGCCATGCAATACTTACCTGATTCTTACCTTAGCGTAGTTTTTCTACGCAATAACTGACGTCCACAAGAATTGAGATATCGAGTTGAACATTTGAGAAATGAAAATAAGAAACGTTTGTGTGGTCCTAAATTTCTGGAATTACAAAAAAACAAACTTCTAAAAATAAATGTTTCTCGAAATTTAAAAAACTTTTGACCACACGAAAGTTCTTCTCAGTGAAAAAATTTAATTTCTCAAATTTTTCATTTCAAGAGTTTCCAAGACTCTTACCGATATCTAGAGAATTCAAGGGTTCTTGTGCGTTAGGGTAGTACACAAAAAACTTTTCATTTTATTTTACGCCAGCCGTATCACAACAGTTTGTTTTTCTGGATAAAAATGGTTACAGCCCAATATGTAAAATGAATTTTTGTTAAGAGATGGATTTTTTAAATAGTCTGCACGGGGATGTCCCGGTATATATCATCAGTCACGGAAGCATTTTTTTAATGCAATTTAGTGATCTGATAAGAGCAGTATGCCTAATTTTACATTGGGCAAAGCCTTGGTTTTATCGCATCATCCACGGACTGGGTTGCAGCCAATTGCATGACCGGGGACTTACACCTGAAGGTGGGATCCGAAACACCAAAACTTCGGTAAAAGTACATAAAAAAATTTTCAGATGTACCGGATTTTTTTTTCCTCTCAAGAAAAGTAGAAATTGTTTAACGGTATGTTTGTTGTGATTATAGGTAAATATAAAATATGATTTTATTTTAAAAATAATCTAAAACTAACAAATCTTAATTTTTACGTAAATTATATACTCGAAACCGCTGAAAAAAGTGCTCAAATCTGAAAACATTAGAAGAGTATTAGAGTATTGAGAGTATAAGAGAGTATTTGGAGAGTCTCACCCACATAGAAACAAGCTGTCGCAATATGGCCGTTGAAAAATAAAAACAAGTTTTTTGTGAACAAACCAAGTGTGCGTACTAAATTTTGAAGTTACTAGATTGATATTCATATTATAGTCATTATCACGTTATATTGAAAATAATTCTTCAGAGTGAGAAAAATTTGCATTTTAATAATGTAATTCTTGAAAAAGTGTACTCGTCCGGGATAAATCATGAAAGCTCTAGCATGACGTGAAAGTCAGTTGTACTGATTAGAATGTGAAAAGAAATCTACCTGATATCAAAGAGTGTATAATGTAGAATAATGTATGCAATACTGATCATTACCTTTTAATCTCTAAAATAAACTTAGGGCGGGGATGGAGAAGAAAGAGAACAGAAAAAACGAAACAAACTCGAATAAAGATTGAAAATTCACAGAAACCGGAAGTGCGAATAGAGTTTCAAAATAAGTTAAGCGCACGCATAGATAGGGCAACTTGGGAAGCGCTTATAAGCAATAAAGATATAGAGGGCGCGTGGGCTTTATTACGGGATATCATTGTTAAAACTGCAATTGAAGTGTGTGGTACGGCAGTGGTAGGAAGAAAGTCTGGTAATGCGTGGTGGAATGATGAAATTCAGGCAGCCCAGCAAGAAAAGAAAAAAGCGTACGAGAGAACATTAAGCATGACAGTTCTTAGCGATGAGGAGAGAAATAGACTCAAAAATTATTACAAAGACAAAAAGAGGAAAGTTAAACGACTAGTCCAGGAGAGTAAAGAAAAAATCAGAACAGAAGAAGAGAACAAAATAACATACAATACTACTTTGAAGGAATTATGAAACTATTATATAAACAGTAGAAGGAAAGTAAAAGTACAGAGTTTGTCAGCATGAGAAACAGCAAAGGTGAAATGCTATATGATATAGACGAGATAGTAGACGCTTTAAAAGACTCTTTTAAAGAACTATTAGGAGGTGTATTTGTGTGAGAAAGGAGAGAAAGGAAGTCAGGAGCTTATAGCGAGGATGAGATGTGGGTGCATGGAGGGTTTCAATAGGTTTTGGCTCGATAGGGAAAAGAGGATGTGTGAACTATGTGGGAAGGGGGAGGCAAGAGTGGAGCACTGGTTGGAGGAGTGCGTGGAGGTGGAAAGGAGTGGGATAAGCATGGAGGTATTGATGCATGAAAGGGGGGACAAAAGGGCAGTAGCATGGGTGAAGGGAGTATTGGATAAGATGGAGAAGAAGAGAAGGAAGGAGGAAGAGGAATGGAGAAGGAAAGATTGTAAATAGAGGAGGAAGTAAATATAAGTAATTGTAAATATTGTAAATAGTAGATAAGTATTAGGTATTAGTCGCGGAGGCAGAGTATGGTAATGCGAGGCAAGCAAGAAAGTAGGGACATGCGAGCGAGGCGAGGCGAAGCGAGGAAGGCAATGCGATAAGAGCGAGCGGCGTTAGATATAAGGTGTGGAAGGATGTTAGTTTTAAGGCTTAGTTGTAAGAAAATTCTGTAAAAAAAAAATGGAAGTGTAAGCAAGTCAATTTTTTAAGGCCAGCAGGCTAAAAAATAAACGTTTATCTATCTATCTATCATTAGAAAACCCAATTGAAAAAGTCTGTCTCACTGAGGTCAAAGACATAATAAAAAACTTGAAAAACGGTAAGGCTGCTGGTGTAGACAGTATTAGCGCTGAAATGCTTAAATACGGTGGCGAGTACATACCTCAGAGGTTGTGCGAATTGATAAATTTATGTATCGAGACGGGGGAAGTCCCAGACGATTGGAGAAAAGCGATTATCGTACCAATATACAAAAGAAAGGGAGATAAAAGCAACTGCAGTAATTACAGAGGTATCAGCCTTCTATGTACCGTAAGTAAAATATACTAAAAAATACTTATTCGTAGGGTAATGGAAATCACAGAAGAAAAGATATGGGAAGTCCAAAGTGGATTTATGCCAGGAAGATCATGTACAGATCAGATATTTAGCCTAAGACAGATCACAGAAAAAAGCTTGAGAGTAGGAAAAAAATTTTTCTGTGCATTTATTGACCTAGAAAAAGCATTTGACAAAGTAAATAGAAATAAACTTTGGGAAGTCCTTAAAGCGTACGGAGTAAATGGAGGGCTCCTACAAGCAATAAAAACAATATATACAGGTAGTAAAGCGAGTGTAAGGGTAAATGGAAAACTGAGTGACTGGTTCGAAATTATGCAAGGCGTGAAACAAGGATGCGTTATGTCCTCGTGGCTATTTATCATATTCATGGATAAGTTTCTAAGAACTGCCCTCTTCGATGAAGAAGGTGTAGATATCGAAACGTTCAAGGTACGTGGGTTAGCTTTCGCAGATGACAAGGTTGTTATGGCAGAATCAATCGAGGACTTGTAAGGAATGTTGAGCAAACTGAATAGAAGTGTGAAGAACGTGGGCCTCAAAATTAACGTAAACAAAACAAAAATCATGGTGTTTGAGGGAATAAGTGAGAAAACAATATGCAACATTGTCCTAAATGATGAGAGATTAGAACAAGTTGACAAGTACGTATATCTAGGTAGTCTATTCACTAGTGACGGAAAAATAGATGGGGAGTTAGATAGGCGCATAAATAAGGGTAAGCAGGTTATCGGTAGAGCAGGGTCCATCCTAACAAATAAAAACATATCAAAAAAAGCTAAAATGGCCATACATAATTCTATATTCGTACCGACTGTACTATACGGTAGCGAGACATGGACCTGCCAAGAAAAGGACAGGAGTAAAATTAACGCGATCGGCATGAAACCTCTGCGCATAATATGCGGGAAAACACTGATGGACAAAGTCCAAAACAAGACAATCCTCAAAGAATGTGGTACAGGAGAGACACTAGTTGACATTTGGGAAAGAAATCAGTTAAGATGGTTCGGACATCTTGAAAGAATGAAAGATGTACGACTGACCAAACAAGTGTATAAAGGTAAAGTAAATGGCAGAATGCCCGGACGTAGACCGCCGAAAGAATGGTTAGAATCTGTAAATGAGAAATTAAGCCGTAGAGACATAAGAAGCCATAGAAACACAAGAGCTTGCATGAAAAAATGCATGGACGTGAAGGAAGCTAGTGCAGTATGCCAGGACAGAAAATTGTGGCGACAATTAGTTTGTAAACAGAGTGACAATAGAATGAATGACGCCTGAAACAAAGACCTTGGATACTAATGGGCCCAAGTGGGGAACCATACATAACAATTTTGTGAGGCTCTTCACTTGGGGTGATCGCTAGAGAGATTGATCAACAACCTGGGTCGGAACAGTGTTGCGGAATAAACGTGTCATTTAAATAGATAACACGAGAATTCCAGATCAATCTAAAAATATCTATATCTAACACTTATATACATATCTACCTCATACCTATATACCTACCTAATTTATACCTATATACCTATATACCCATATACACACTACTATTTTCCAACCGAGCAAGTCACGCCTACCCCGAAAGGGAAATGGCTTAATGGTATGATAATAATAATAATAATAATAAAAATGTAGTCCTTATTCTGTGAGATAATTTTTTTTTTCAAAATCTTGCGGTCCATCTAGATGGCGGCAATCTCAGTTTAAAAAAAAAGGACTTTTTCAGTTTTTTCCTACAAAATGATGCCATATTTAAACAAAATCAATCAGGTAGTAGCCTGCCATTCTGATTTTTATGCTACTTTGTCATTGCACATATTACGAGTTTATTTTTTAGAAACTCTCTCTGTTGACCAATTTTAGCATAATTCAGTTTGAAAGTGTAGAGAAAGTCAATTTTTCCAAAATTGAGATGTCAGCTATTTTGAGTTTTTGCAAAATTATTAATTTTGCCACGATAATTCTTTTGCAGTCAGCTAAAAGCTGCCACTCCCTAGGTAGGCGATATATTTCGATTAGGTTTGATAAAGTTATAACATTGTCAAGGTTCGACTCAGGTTTCCCTGAAGTTGTTTTAAATCAAACATTATGGTATAAGTATAGGGCAAAAATAGTATGAAATAGTATACAATGGATTTTAATGAAGCCATAAGAAGTATCAAGTAGTAAAAGTAGTTTTAAGCCAGTCGAATTGGATATCAAATATAATTATATATAATTAGGATAAAATCTAGTTATAAACCAAATTATTTGAGCAGAATGTCTAGTTTTCTGTCAATTTATACGTTCTTGTCTGAAACTCGCGGATTTTCAGGCTCCGGCAAGCTGTAATCAAATCAACGTTTGAAAATAGCAGGAAGCTATGCAAGAGAAAATTTGCGAAGGAGAATGGAGAAGAGGAAAATATACGTTGACTGTACGAGATCCAGGGAAATATATGTATATGTATAGTGTATGCATAGGAGCAAATTGTAGAGTTCAGTTCCAACCCTCTAAATCCATTTTGTAACTTGAGATTCTAAACATTTTCACGGATAGATTCGTATAGCGCATGGCACATTTCTATAGAAATGCGCTATAGTGGTGAAATTATTGTAGAAACGGTAAATTCCTTCAAGTGAAAGGGATTTCTCGCGCTTTCCCACCTCTTGAATTTAAACGAGAGTTTATAAAACCAGCAAGATGTAATATTGCACAAAATAACGTCTGGTTTAGGTGGAGAGAAAGGTTAGAATTATGAAGCTTTGCTAAAATTAATGGAAAACATCTCTATGACCAAATATCCATTAAAGCTGGTGAAGTTAATGGAGGTTGGGAATGTAAAGAGGTTTATAGTCGCTTCATGGGATTCAATATACAGGGTGTTTATATTGTATGTAAATACCAGAAATAGAATATTAAGCAACAATTTCAACAATAAAAACTGTTAAATAAATGCATATAAAAAGGGTTAATTAAATTGACAATTACCGATATAAATTCTATTAAGGATGTTCTATGTGAACACTCAAACTCAAAATTACTCAAATTTTAATTTGATTGATAAAATCGACAATAAGGTCCATTGATAATAATTGTAATGTATTGTAGAAAAGAAACCTAAGAATAGGGGAAAGAGTGCAGGGGAAACACCCTACAGTAGATAATGATTTACAGTAGATAATCTTAACTAACTGGAAAACTGACAGAAAATGTTTATTACTTTTGTAAGTATAACGTTTCGGCAAGTATCCTATATCTTCTGACGAAGTTTTATTGAAATTTTATAATTAATTAATGCGTGAGAGCAAAAAATTTATTTTTAAACTGAAAAAAATGTCACCTCTTCTTTATTCATACCTTTTAACTTAATAAAACATTTTTATGACATGTTTATACATTAGAATGAAAGCTTGAAGTTTAATAAACAATATTTATTAATACAAAGTGTACTTTCTTTAATATTTATAAATATTTAAGGACTTTTTATTGGATATTACATTTTCCAACAGTAGATAACCAACAGTAGATAATCGGAAAATTACAAAAAATGTCTCTGTCAAAATTGGCAGCTTTGCGACTGTCTCGCAGTTGTTTTAAATTAAAGGTTGTGTTTGTTTGTTCATTTCGATTTGTGAAGTTTTTGAATTGAAATTATTGTAAATAATGAAATAAGAAAATAGTGTAAATTATTAGTTATTAAAAAGCTCATAAATTGTACATGTGTTTTAAGGAGCCTTTCGGAAAAGATATAATTTTTAGGAATAAGGTATGTAAAAAAGCTGCACTTTTCTGTCATCGCAAGTCAGGTTAAATGGTATGAAGATTAATTAATTAATTAATCTCGTACCAATCGTACCAATCTTACGAAATATCAGAGATAAAAAAATGTCAATAATTTAAACTTTTGCGTTCTTTGTAAAATAATCATAGTTTCAACTATTGTTTACTCAATAAATTGATTTTAATTGTAAGTATACTAATCTTAAATTATAATTATCCAGAATTGAGTATTCTAACTTGCCCAGGAGCAATACCAGAAACGATTATCTATTGATGGACAATGGTGTCAAAATTGTACCCTTGACCAGGTCTAATAAAAATGTTTACTACAGCTAATTGATTAGTTTCGTGATATTTTTTTCTATAAGAATACTTAATTGAATATGTAACCTTTATTTAACAATGATCATCTTTCTTTATTTTTGGAAACTGATGCAGTTAAATGCTGTTGAATTTTTTCCTATCTACTGTAGGGTGGTTTCCCCTATCATTAATTTTCATTTTTTCAAGCATTCAAAAAAATTGTTATTTACATTTATATTTTCCATGTGTGATCTCACATTCTGCGTCACCCCTCCTCCTATGTAACAAATCGCTACAAAACCTGTCACCCGTCGCCCTCTCCGGCTTTCGTTGTGACGTAGTTTTCTTAACGTCCCCGAGTAGAATTGAAGAAAATCCTTCAGAGAAATTAAATGATTGGAAATCTGCTTTGCGACACCCTCACACTCAAAGTGCAATACTTTTGGATATTTTTAAATCCGGCGTTTTTTGTGCGGCTATTGTTAATTAAAATTGAATGAAAATTGCGACTTTTTTTATAAAATTGAAGAGAAAACTCAAATACGCTTAGTTTTATTTTCTAAAATTCTTTAGAATTATTTATCAATCGGTCTTGCGTATTTTTGAGCTTGACTGTACATTGAGATCATCCTAAGAGCCCTGAGAAAAGTTTTTAAAGCTGTAAAGAATTTTATGTAAGTTCAAGTTCAAAACATAAAAACAGTAGATTACAATTTTTCAAGATTTCAGAGATTTTCTAAAAAATAATCCATGTACAGAGGTATAAAGAGCAACAGAAAAATCATAAATACGGTATAAATAGAATAAATGAAAATTGCAATTTTGGTTAGGGTAATGACGTTAATGTTATATTAAAACTCGTTCAAATGTATTTTGTAAAATTTGAATGTAAGAAATTCAATTTTCGTCTATGTTGGAAAAACTTTTAGAGGAATCTCCGCACGGAAAATTTTATTGAAAATTTTTCTATAATATTTTTTGGAAATTTTGTAAGTACATATGTGAGTTTTCAAAAATGAAAAAAAAGTAAAATTCGTGAAAATCCAGTAAAATCCGTGAGACTTTCTGGGGAAAATTAACGGGAATTTCCCTGAAATTTATTGAGAATTTTCTATTATAGGAATTTAAAATCAATTTTTCTGTAAATTCTGCGAACCAACTTTCCCGGAAGTTTTTCTACAAGATATTTATTTCCTGAGGTACTACTATGCCGAAATATCTCAATTCTGTGGAATCTCAAATTTCGTGGAATTTTTCGAGTTAAAAGAAAATCATAGTAATTACACAGTCTCGTGAATCTTTTGGAATATCCACAAACTATTTGTTTCCCATATTAAAAAATTTGCAGGTATCTCGCGGTATACTTTTTCTTAAAAATATTTCTCGAAACTTCAACAAATAATAGTTAAGTTACATCAATTCTCATTTGACCCAGACCGTTTTAATAAATGACTATCTGTGGAATCTTGGGATTGTTAAGGATAAGTAGATTTTTTATCATAATATTGATCCAAAGTTAATTGGAATCACAATAGAGGAACCATTTAATGATATTGGCAATCTCTTGTGATTCAACTGATAAAGAAGTCTTTGGAACGGATGAAAACCGTTTTTTGCCCTGAGCATTGTCTAGCGAAAAGCACCCAGAGAAAATGGATAAAAAAGTAAACATTCCTAAAGTTCCTTCTACGATCCAACTAACATTATTAAATTTTTGCAGTCGATTGAATTGTAGAAGAACAGTGATAGGGAATTGTGAAAAATCAATCAATCATTGGCAAGCTTTTAGTTTTAAGCACTAAAAAAAAAGTCCAATAATTTCAAATATATAATCATTAACATTAAAATTTTAAATTGCACAATTACGAATACCTACTTCAAAGATCGATTTGTTAAATGTGGACAACTTTAAATATTATATTTGTTTAATTTTCGACAAGACCTAATTTTGGAATATTCTTCAAACAAGGCATTTAATATTTGAATTCACAAATTTTTAATTATAACCAAGCACCCCAAACTGCATTGCATTTGGCTGTGACCAAGTTTCACAGTTCTGCACTGCTGAGGGCGCTACAATACAACACACCCTCAAAAAAATCTTCTGTCACTGATATGTATGTCGGACACAAACTCATTCAAACTGTCAAGAAGGTTTTAAGACACAAGAAATAAATATTTATTTGTTGGTGGGATAAAGAATAAAAAATTTATTTTTCAAAAGCCGAAACATAAATTTCGTTGAAAAATAAATATTAATTTAGGGAAATATCACGGAAAATGGAAGGTGGGAAAAATCAAAATTGGTAATGATTGGGAATTTTGTAAACTCAGAAATAACCTGACATTTTGTATTGGTTTTGGAATTACATTCCCGGTCAGCTTTTCCCACTTTCCTTCTCGGACGTTTCCATCTTTAAAAATTTCCTAGTTCACGAAATTCTCGGGGTTTTCAGATTAATGGAGAAATCGACAACGCTAAATATTATTTTGCAAATTTGGTAAAATTGATCGTGAGAGCACGATAACGTCAGTGTCAGTATCAATTTAGATATTTTGCCCCCCGATTATTCCGTGATATTGCGCTAAATTGCTAATTACTTTCGACAGAATTTTTGTTGCAGTTTTTAATAAATAATCTTTCTATATATCATCAATAAACAAACATTAATTGTTTGTCTTGGCTTATAATCTTTTAGGCAGCTTAAAAAGTACACACTGTCAAAGTTTCCGTAACTCTAACCCCTTTTCCAGCTCGTTCAGGGCTAACGTGAAGGAAAATTCCGTAACCATAGACATTGCCTAAAAAGTAACGCGCTTTTGTGTGCGATACATCAGTGACAGAGGATTTTTTTAGGATGTGTTGTATTGTAGCGCCGTCAGTAGTGCAGAACTGAGAAACTTTGTCACGGTCAAACGCATTGCAGTTTGGGGGGCCTGATTATCGCTTATTTTTCTTGATGGTTTAAAACTCGAACTCTTCATTTTGAATTAAGTCTTTAACTTTTTTAGTGAACAGTTTCTTATATTGATTTTAATTTTTTACTATGCCTAGACTTTAAAATTGTTTTATTTTGAATAGTTTAGAATTAAAAAGATGCAATCTGTGAACATTTTTAATAGTTTGAAAATCGAAGTTGTTTGAAGTTACTTGGGGGTCGTGCGCATGAGACGTCACAAGTTTATCTTTTGTTTATATCTTTGTATCCTTTTTGGCTTCAAGGCAACTTTATTCTCGTCTTTCTTTAAACGAAGGTAAAACGTGTGACGTATTACGAGAAGTTTTGGATTTCGATTATCGCGAGATTTCAAACCTGGCAGTTGACTTGGGTTCAATCGAAGCCCACCGTGCATGTTGAAGCTGTAAATAATTTCATTAAAAATTTCTTGGCCCTAATTTATAATTTAAATCCATCGGGGATGGAAAGAGTTCAAAAAAATTGCGTGTTCTTGATTTTTATGGACAACCATAATTGCGTCGCTGCTGACACGCCATGCTCATACATATTCAAAGGTTTAGTCAAGATCACGAGACACATCTGGTTTTCGAGACAAACTAAACACAAACCTTCTCACCCTCGTACCCATTAATTGCAATCTGATTTGAATTTAAGGTCAAGTAATCCACTCGAGAATGTTGACCGAACTTGAGCACGTCAAAGTACTCTAAATACATAATATTGCTTACACCATTTCCATAATTTAGTTCCCCGAACAGTAAAGGTTATCTGAAAAATGATCAGAAACTGATTTTCATTTATTTTTAGTTCGTCAATCTCAGAAGAATTACTGAAATATTACAGTTTTTTATAAGGGAAAAGTCTTTATTCGAATTAATTCATTTATGAATTTTTAATGATTAATTGTAGTTCAGAGACATTCAGGGTCGCAACTGAATAAGGATTTTTTTTTAAAGCGGGAAAAATATAATTAAATTTTTTTAAATAAATATATGATTTATACACTAGATCGCTTATATATGTTGAAGAATGATATTTTGCTACTTCTTGTTATTAAGACTGCAACTTTTCTTGTGCAGTATTTATTTTTAAATAAAAAATTGAGATTGAATGAAGTGATTTTTATTTATAATAATTTGAGTAGAAAGAAATAGAATAATAGGATTTAAAATGAATTCGTAATAATAAAAGATGAAATGCAGTGGTTGCAGTATTAATGATCATTGCGTAAACATCCTTCGCGAAATTCTAACAAGGTAAAATATAAGCTTCAGGTTGTCTTATTGATCGATTCGAAGGGCATTCGTATCTGCTGGAATAAATCCTGGAAACGCTCCTTCGGATAAGGTCAAGGACTAAGAAACGATGGACATCCTTCGCTTTTAAAAATTTGCATGAAATGGTCCTAATCCACCAGAATTGGCATGCCACTGAATAAAATACCTTTCCATTTTACTAATTTTACCTTCATAATCTAAACTGATTTGCATTTATAATGACTCGACCTTTCACTTAAATAGTTTTTACGACCAGGCACGCTCTTCCTGAGAAGATCAAGTCCTAACAATGCGAAGCGATAGTAGGCGGGAAAAAACTCAAAGGAAAATAATAAAGCATTTTAATCTTATGAAAACAGATATGCTATTTCTGTTACAGCAGATTTCATTGTGATTAAACTTCGCTCGATGTTTGGGGAAAATTTTGAATATTTAGTGACGAGGAATTCCAACACAGTACAATGAAAAAATTGTTGTAAATACATAGTTTTTCAATTACACATTTTTTCTTATCGTGAAATAAAATTTTTGACAAGAACAAAAGAAGCCAAATGATACTTTAGAAATAAATATTTTGATATGATCACTGAAACATCATTTGGCTGAAAGCTTGAAAATGGTTAATTTTTTTTTTTACAAACGTATAAAGATATATATATATATATATATATATATATATATATATATATAAATTCCTTTTTAAATATGTGAAATTAAAGGTTTGATTTTCATGGGAAGAAGGACAAAACATTTTTTTTATGTAATGTCTGCCTGGAGGTATGTTATTGTTTAAGACTTCTCGTTTGATTACTGAAGTTAAGCAGTGCGTGGTTTGGTTGTATTCGGACGGGGGCAGTCTTACGAAATAATACTTTAAAAAAATATAATCTAATTGGTAAGGAATCAAGATTTATGGTTTGAAATTGCCTTTGAACACAAAAAGTTTCAGTTTAGTATACAAAACTGAAAATTTGTTATATTTGGAACACTTCCAATTGAACAATTTAAAAATTAAAGTGTACAAAGTAGAATAATATAAGATAAACGTTTATTTTTCACCCTGCTGGCCTTAAAAAATTGACTTGCTTACACTTCCATTTTTTACAAAATTTTCTTAAAACTAACCCTTAAAAACTAACACCCATCCATACCTTATCTCTAAGACCGCACGCTCTTACCGCCTTGCCTTCCTCGCTTCGCCTCGCCTCGCTCGCATGTCCCTACTTTCTCGCATTGCCTCGCATTGCCAAACTCTGCTTCTGCGGCTAATACCTAATACTTATCTACTATTTAAAATATTTACAGATTACTCATATCTACTTCCTCTCCTATTTACAATCTTTCCTTCTCCATTCCTCTTTCTCCTTCCTTCTCTTATTCTCCATCTTACCCAACACTCCCTTCACCCATGCTACTGCCCTTTTGTCCCCCCTTTCATGCATCGATACATCCATGCATATCCTACTCCTTTCCACCTCTACGCACTCCTCCAATTAGTGCTCCACTCTTGCATCCCCCTTCCCACACAGTTCACACATCCTCTTCTCCCTAGAGAGCCAGAACCTATTAAAACCCTCCATGCACCCACATCTCATTCTCGCTATAAGCTCCTGACTTCCTTACTTTCCTTTCTCACACAAATATTGCGCTCTCGCCCTTGGCATAATCCACACATAGTTCCCGTTAAACCTTGACTCTCTTGTTCTCTCTTCAACTCATATACTACCTTCCTTCCTCGTGCATCCTTCTCACTTCATCCATCTGCAGTCCATACGTTCTAAAAAAACTTTCAGCCTCCACCTTCCCACCCCCTCTCCTGTTCTCCTTCTCCCACCAACACTCCCTTACCAGATTACTTCCCCCCTCTTCAAAAAATTTCTCCTCATATTTACACGCCCGACTCCCTGCTAGAATCCCTACACTCGTTCTCCCCGTCTCCCTCCTGACAATATAATTAGGCGTGTTACGTGCCAACCCCAGTGTCCACTTTACATACCTCTACTCCATACAATAGCATATTCATCACTAGTGAGTCAAACAATTTCATTCTCCTTCCAAAATCATCCGCGAATAACTTCTTTCCCAACCCTCACATCTGCCTCATCACCGCATTTGCCCTCCTCACTCTCTCTTTTATGTGACTATCCACTCCCCCATTCCTCCGAAACACGAAGCCCAGGTACACAAACTCTTTCAACTCCTGCACCGCTTTTCCCTTCCACTTCCACTCCTTTCCCTTATCCCTGCCACCTCCTTTTCTGAACACCATAACCTTGGACTTTTCCGCATTCAGCTCTAACCTCTTCTTATCCAGGTATCTTCTCAACATCTTCATCATCTCCTTCAAGGCCTCCTCGCTTCTTGTCAGCAACACTATGTTATCTGCATACGCTAGTGACCAAATTCTAACTCCTCCTATCCTGACTCCTCCTACCACCCCGGCCTCCAGCTTACTTTCCATATCCGCAATTAAAATCGCAAAAAGCGTAGGGCTAAGCGGACACCCTTGCCTTAACCCCCTATCCATCCACAATCCCTCCGAAACCCCCTCCCCTCTTCTTACCTTATCTTTGGTCTCTTCATATATTTCCCTTAACCTCTCGATCACCACGTGCTTCCACATATTGTCAATAGTACTCCTACCCGCCCTAAAGCCCGCCTGCGTCTCCGGCAATATTCCTTTCCCATCGAAATCCTTCCGCAGCCTCTCCGCCATCACCATCGCGTATTTTTTATACGCCGTATTCATTAGCGTAATCCCTCTATAATTTCCCTGTCTATCCCTATCTCCTTTCTCATACAGTGGTACTATTAACCCTTCTCTTCACCCTCCTGGGAATCTCTCCCCCCTCCTAACTTTCTTCACTACCTCCTTCAGCCTCTCCCTAACCTCTTGTGTACTAAACAGCTATGCTTCGTTCTCTAACCCGTCCAGCCCTGCTGCTTTTGACCTTCTTAACTTCCTTATCTGTTTCTCTATCTCCTCGTCATTCAACTCCTCCATCTCTGCGTCCCCCGTTCTCCTACTCCGACCATCCCTCTTCCTTGAATCTGAGTCCTGAAATGATTCTTTAAAAAACTCCCTCCATTCCTCACTCCCTATCATCTCGCTTATCCCCACTCTACGCTTCCTAAACCTATTCATTATCTTCCAGACGTCCCCCTCTGTCTTGATATTTCTTAACTCCTTTTTTGGATCTTTCTCCTTTTCCTGTTCTTTCTTCTTACACATCAATCTAAACCCCTTCCTCATTTGTACGTACTCCTCCCTTTTCGCAGTAACCTCTTTCCACTTCTTGTATTTCCTCTTCACCTTCCTTTCCATCTTTTTACATTCCCTATCCCAAAACGGCTTCACCATTCCTTTCTTCTTCTTTTTGAATACTCCCCTTCAAAGCGTACCTCCCCTAACTACTCCTTATACTTCTCTATCGCCTCCCTCGCCCATCTCACCCTCTCCCCCGTCGACCCTCCTTCCTCACCTTGCCTTTCGCCGCTCTCACCCCTTATTCACAACCCTTATGGCTGATGGTCTGATTCTACCCTCCCTTCTACTGCGAATATCTCCGTCTTCTCCCACCCTTGCATATTCATGACTATGTAGTCTATCACCGATACCCCTACCTTACTTACATATGTGTATTCTTCCTCTTCGTCTTCAGTTGCCATACCATTCGCCACCGCCCAGCCTCTATCCTCCATCCAGTCCCTTAGAATCTCCCCCTTCTTATTTATTATCTTATCCTTCGATTTTCTTTCGAAGCTCTCCCCTTCCCTGTAAATGGCCCCTTCCCTCCCCATCCTCCCATTAAAGTCCCACCCAGTACCACCATACCCTCCTCTCTTTCGCCTAGCAAGTCTTCCACCCTTCCTTTAATTCTTTCCATCCCATCCTTATTGTACACTGTCACAAACTTACACGTTACCCCTCCTATGTTTACTTCCCTCATTTGCACTCCCTTCCCCTCTTTCTCTCTATGAACTTCTTCCTCTAATCTATCTCTAAACCCCGTTATAATTCCCCAACTAGCCCTTCCTTTCTTCTTCACTCTGACAGCCTCCTGGAGTCTCCAACTATACCCCCTTGGCAGCTTTGGCTCTATTCTATCCCATTCTTTTCTTTCTATCCACGTCTCCACCAGTCCCACAACGTCTCTACCAGTCCCACAACATCAAATTCCTGGATATACCTCCAGAACTCCTCATCCTCCTTCTTTACCCCTGCTACGTTCCAGTACAGCACCTTCACTACTCCTCTACCCTGCATTATCCCCACCCCCTTACTTCCTACGAAACAAATTCCCCTGCGCTTCCTTCAACACCTCTTTCTCCTCGTCCCACACCCACACTTTTTTCGTCTACTTTTATTTTCCGATATCCGAGTAGAATAATAAATAGAATATGAAATTGAGGACTTGGTAATTTGAAACATTTTTTATTTTAAACTTATTCTTTGAAATTTTTAATTTAAGTCTTCAAAATTGGACAATTTCAAATTTAGAACAATAAAAATTGATGAAATTGAAATTAAAGCAACAAATATTGTTGAAATATTATGGTTTTTAATGTAAAATTGTAGCGTGGAATGCTAAACGGTACTAAGTCTAATAAAACTGATTTTACAGGAGAGACAAAAGCTTTCTAGAGGAACAATTTACAATCAAAGGAGTAATTTTTTTTTCAACGCCCACCTCTAAAGTTGCACTTTATGTGCTCCTGAATAATATGTAAAGTAGCTTTTTAAAGCACAGTGACGTCACTGTATATAAAGTATTCACATTATACACGGTGACGTCACAGGTGTGTGTAAAGTAGGTACATTATGCACGGGTGACAATTTTACACATTCTTTGCGAATTGCTGAGTTCAATCACAACCAGAGTTAAGTAAATAATTTACCTGAGGTAAATTACATGGGTTATTACACTAATTTAGTATATATTTTACATACTTAGTTGATTTATGTCATGTAAACTGAATGCAACATAACCTACAACTTTTTAATAGATTTCGGAGCAGGCGTTCAGTGCTTCCAACGAGCGCTGTTTATAGAACTTTCTTATAAACAAAAATAATGATTCAGTTTGTATTATTTTTTTCTTAATTGTAATTTCATTATAATGTAACTTTTTTGATTGGGTGTTGCAAAAAATAGTGTATGACACACGTGCGAACACAGGTAATTATTACGAGTGTGAGTGCAGCATGAGCCGCAGGCTGGAAGCATGAGTCGAAAGCTTGTGCACGAGCGAAGCGAGTGCAAATGCATCATAAATAACTATTTTTATAGGGGATGGATCAGTTTGATAACTATTGTGTGAAAGAATTGAAGGCGCTACATTTGCATGAAATAATGTAATGTAAATGGCGATGGACTTAGCACCGTTTAGCTTTCTCGGCTATTATAAATAACATACTTCATTCATTTAGTTTGAATTCTTTGAAATTTTGAAATATTATGAATACATGCAAATAATAAATTTTAGGGTTAAAGATTCCAAAACCTTACATTCTTCTATTGAAAGAGGTGTAAAAAGACAAGTAAGTATGATTTTTGAAGAAAACTCAATTTCGTCAAAAGTAGACTAAGCAACGTTTAGCTTTCCCTGCTTCAAATGACCAATTATTGTTTTGAAATTGAAATTGCTCATTTTGGAAAGTTTCCAACTTTAAATAGTGGCACTATTAAGGTTTCCAATTTGCAATAACTTGACGGATTTACTTCAAATTAATTGTGAAGATCTGAAGGCTCAAACTTTCATTTGCGTTTCTAATTATACCACATAAAGTTTGATTCATATCGAGCAATAGTCGCAATCGAGGAAGTTTTAATTGCTGCTAAACCTCTCATACACTCGAAATCTTCTCGTGACAAATTTAATGAACGAAACTCATCCAGAGACTTCTATAAACGTTCGAAGTAAATAAAATATCTATGTTCTCATTAAATTTATGTCATTAGCAATGAAAAGATCAGATTTTTATCTAATGGTTTCTTTTCATTCATAAAACTTCTACTTTTAATTGGTCTGCTAACGATAAAATTAATTTCATTCACTTTTTTGAATTATTTATAATGCTATTTATTCGAAAATTAAAAAATAACAATAATTTTTCTTTTATATCATACAAAATATGAATTGAAATATGTATTCAGTCATATGAGCTTTCTTTGTTTTGGTTGGTTGTCAGCCTTGTCAATGAGGAAAAAATATGGATGTTCAAAAAAAGTCAGATAATATTTCGATTACAAGACGCTGAATGGATTTTTTACTTTCCCATATTTTACACTGCTTTTGATATTCAAGGTACGTAAAATTTAATTCAATTTTGATATTGACAGTCTTGCAAGCTTCGAGAGTGGACTCATTTTCAACACGAAACTGTCGGAACTTTCAAGAATGAAATTACGATAGAATGACTCATTTGGGGTTGATTAATTGAATTCATTACGTTTCACTTCGTACACATTTTTTGAAATGCTAATTATTGATTGATTAACCGAAATATTTCTTAATGTATTATACAGATATTACAAATTGTACTTTCGAATTAAACAGAAGAATTTTATTTTGTATATTTTAAGGTTATGTTTATTCTTTCTGATACATATATTTTTCTAAATTTTTATTTCAAATTTAAAATATTAAATTACTCCCTTAGGATATGATACATTTAAGACAAATAATATAAAGTCAAAAAGCTTTGTTTCAATGTTAACTAGAGGTAGAAATTTGTAGAAAATTAAATTTCTAATTAGATGTTAATAAATGTTGTATAAAGTTTAAAATTATAATAACTTGAGTTACGGTTAAGTCCATAGTGCTGCTTGGAATGAAATAAAGGACTTTCAACTACCCCGAGAATAAAAAAAGAGACTAAAATTATACTGAAAATTCTTGGAACATGGGCGACGAGTGTAACGTTTTAAGTCACAGAATGGAGGATATAGAAAGTTTTGCTCGTAAGGATCTTAAGAAGAGTGAAAAAGAATTACCCAACAAGAAACACGTACGAGAGACTCCTTCTGGAGAACCAGGCGAAGATAAACTTCAAACTCCGGAAGTTTTGCACGTGGAAAACGTCCCCGAGGTACAAAAAAAAAAGAATTAGAAAAAATTCAAAGAAATATGATTAAATGAACAAAATATTGTTGAAAGTTTCAGAGGCTTGAATATCAAGCTTGGCTAACCACTAGCCTCTGAAATTCAATACGGCTTTTGAAATGTAAAAGTCTCTTCAATTATATTGTGCAAATATTCGTTGGTCGATGTTTATAAATTTATTTTATTCTTTATTTTTGAATTTCGAAACTGATCTTTTTATTTTTCTTCCCATCGTATTATTTGTAACTTTTCAGTTTAAATTTGGGGACGTGACAGTTGGTTAGGAATACACTGTAAAGTAGGGAAACTAAAATAATTAATATCGGGTTCCGGTATTCGAAATCTTGTAGATAACAAAATTTGGCATTGAAATAAAGCAGATAGAATTTACTGAATAAACTGCATTTTGGTTACGATACCTAATTAAATCAATTTAATTAAATAATCAGGAGCAAAATTGAAAATTTAATCAGAATATCAATACAATTATTGAGGCTTCAAAGTATGTACGTGCATTCCAAGATTTTAAAGCTTTAAATTGATTTATTAAATTAATATAAATAATTATGAACTGTTAAACTTAAATACAATACTTAAATGAGTTAAAACTTTCATTAGAGTAGCAAGACATTTCAGTGAAATTGTAACAATCGAACTTTTTTAAAAGGTGGTGATAGTGGAACCACTTTCTCAAGAACCGGAAGTGGGCAATTTTTCCTATTTGAGGACTAAATTGCGACCGGATGCTCCACCATTTACACCAGAATGTGTCACTCCAGTTGGGGACATTTCATACAGGGAACCGGAAGCTGAGGAAACTTGTTTTGTAAATGTCGATCTGAGACCTCAAATTGTTCAATTGATTCCGGAACAGGAAGGACTTATCGTACCTCAATCTTTCAAAGAAATTAAGGATCCTGCTCTAAAGCCCTTCAGTCTTACATCCACTCCACTTTTAAACAAACATATCCCAAACGTAGCAGTGCCGGTAGGCAAATTTTAAATATTTTAGATGATTTAATTATTTAAATAAGTTAAAATGATAAGTAAATATTCTAACAAAATAAAAAAAAACAGTCCATCATGTGAAAAAACTTTCACTCTTTAGTAATAATAATAAAGATTTTTAGGATGTTCTCATTTTTTTCATACAAATTCTTCCCTTTTGTTTGAAAATTATTTGAAAAAGAAGGTACACACTTAAAAAAGAAATAGACAACAACTCTCTCAATTTTTTTTATCAACAAAAAATTGTACTTTATATGTATTTTCTTATAATTTGTTGTTTAAAAAATGGTTAAACCAATTTTATAAAATTAATTAATAAGATTTGATTAAATATAGTATTATTAAAAGAAAAGAATATTTTTTTTTATATTTTGGATAAATGGAGAAATAATATATCTAAAGAATTAGATTCTAAGATTGAAATTATTTTCTTGAAAGGTTTGATTTTAATTTGTAGGCAGTGGAAGAAGAAGATGCTGTCATATCAATTCCGACAAATGAACCACCCACGGGCGAAGCGACGACAATGCCTTTCCCAGGCCAATCTCGTAATTTTGCGACGACTTTTTTGCTAAGAAATAGGATTCAAATAGCCGTTATCATGGCCAGCTTGGTTATTTGTGCTATTCTTATCGTTTACGTCGTCGTTTAGATTATTAAAGTAAAATTGTAAGACCTTAAGACCTTACTTGCATAAATTATTATTTAATAAAAGACAAATTTCTACTTATTATTTTGTAGTTTTTTGTTCCTTTCCTTGATTGTTAAATGCAAATCATAAAATAGTTGCCACTCAAAAATAATGTAGGGTGCATTTGTCGAAATATTGAGGCTGGAAATATCAGAACTGTTCCTATTTCTGCGATTTTAAGAATTAGACACGTATATTTTATATATGTTTTCCATTAGGGACATTTAGAACCTAGAAATAATTTAAATTCGCAAAATTAAAAATTGCAAACATGATACGTTTTCCATTAGGGAGATTTGAAATTCATAAATAATTTAAATTTATTAGATTCTCAGTTGCAAACCCATTTCCATTTCAGAAATTTCTCGCTTTAAAGCTCCGTAATTTTTAAACTTCTTGAAATGTAAAAGCTTGATTTCAAAAATTGTGAATTTGAAGACGAATCTTATTATATATCTCATTCCACCTGAAGAGTTTATAATTTTGATAAGCTATTTTCAAATTCAGAATTAAACTGTATTAAAAGTTTCCCTCGGTCCAACTTCATATTTCTTCATTTTCCACGAAAGAAAAAATAAAAGTGGTTCAGAATTTTAAATTCTAAAGTTTGAGGGGCGATTTTTCCTTCGGCAAACTTAACTGGAAATCGTGGAGTGTGAAAACTGGGTCTCGGTCGTATATATTTTACGCCCGGGGAAACAAATTTCTAGCCATTACGAGAAAATGTAGTGAACCTGTGACACGTACGAAATTCGAATAAATATGCGAGACTCTCTAAGGGATTAGAAGTTTAAATTTTCTGATAGAAATGTTCATTTTTTAAATTTCTATGATTTTCTGTTTAAATGTTTTAAATGTACACAAAACTCATCTAGTATTCTGCAATCTAATATCTTAATTGTTCTATTATCTCACTTTTTATGTACGTTTTTTAATTTTTTTAAATATTCCTTTTTATTTATCTATGCTTAATTCTACAATCAAATGGGAAAAACTTGCTTACCCGCTTTCAGTTTGCGGGAGCTTTTCTATAAAACAGTTGATAAAAGTAAAGCGGTTGACACCTATAAAATGTTTTACGATTTCAGTGAAGGTGTTCAAACATAGGGTCATAAGATAATATATTCTATCCAAGGTTGTAAAATCGGGGTATCTAGTGTCCAGACACTTTATCTGATGAAAAGAAACTTCTTAAGTACCTATAGATTTATGCCCGAAGTTTAAAGAGGATATCCTGATCTTGTATAAATGTAAAGTACATCACAAACTTTATTATCGAATTTGCATTCGACTCTTATCGTCTTTATTGTGTCCTGAATATCACCCTTTTGTTTGGTTAGAATCTCTTTCTGGAATTGAGATTTAATTTTCGCTTTTGTATTCCTTTCTAGAGCGAGAAAGTAAAATAAAAAGTTGTATAATAATATAAAATTTATTTTTAAATATTCTATTCTACGCAATGAAAATAAGGAGGCTCAACAAGGTCTGTTTTTGAGCCCAGAATAAGACAATAATTTATGTTGGTGGAAATAAATTAAAAAAGGTGTGAACCAGTTTATTTTCGATGAGCTCATCTTGACGCCTCCATTCAATATGAGTCTATGTGCTGACAGCGCTCTGTAGGAGACTATTCCCTATGCTTACACACAGCGCATACTCTCATACATGGCGCTGTCAGCAGATAGACTCATACTGAATGGAGGCGTCGATCTACTTTTCAACGTCGAATATATTTTCTGACGCAAAAGCCACAAAGAAGTCACAAAAAACCACAAAGAAGTATGTTCTGATTCTAGACCAAAAAAATCCATTATTAAAACTCTTTCTTTATATTATTTTTTTCTTACAACTTTTGTCTCTTTTCTAATAAAGCAAATTTTTGAAATTAGAATATAGAGAGAACGTTAGTCAAGTTTAGACAAGAGAAGTTTATTAATTACAAATGCAGAGCACATTCGAGTGACGTTTAATTGAACCTCACTCAGGTTGGTGCTTCGAAGTTTTGTGGTTTTGAAAAACCAAAACTTGCTATGAACTTGGCTTCCGGATATGAAGACTTGGCGAGTAAAAGCAACGACATCTCGGTGGTTTTCCTTGTTCAAATTAATGCAATTACGGCCCAATGGAATAAGTAATTCATGAGACTATAGAAAGCATTCTGAAAAGATACATCTTTATATAAAGATTGCTTCATATCTTCTTCAAAAATGTCAAATTTAATATCGCAGTACTAATCTTTAATTTTTTCTAAACTTTATGATTGTTAATTTCAATATTTCTCTAGCTTCTAATTTTATAATTGTTGAATTTCAGTAATTCTCATTTAACTCAATAAACATGCAATTCATTTAAAAAAATGTAATACCATTAATATAAATTTAAATGCTTTTATGACTTTGACATTAAAAAAAATTGTATTCTTCCTTATTTGCAACTGAATGTTTCCACTTCACAATAATTCAATTATGTACATTAAAATAGTTGGAAACTTTTTCATAAGGCAATATAATGTACTACATTTTTGAAATTACAAAATAAAAATTATTATTGAAAAATTGTTATTTATTTGCAGAAATGTATGGTCCTAAATTATTAGAATTACAAAAATAAAATTATTTTTTGAAAATTTATTTGTATTTCTAGAAATTAAGGACCATGCAAACGTTTCCTAGTGCCTTTGACTTAATTGTCTAAATTTTCAACTCTATATCTTAATTCGTGTTTTGGGAAAAAATATCGTTGACGTAGGAAATGAGTAAGTAAGTAAGTATACATGGCCTTAAATTTGTTTTTACACGTTAGCCATTTTTAATTTGGAGAATTTTCATCTATGGATATTATTAAGGGTGTTGGATAGATCCGACTTGGATTTTTTTTTTCTAGGCACGGCACTGACTCCATATATATTTTTTTCCAAGCATTTGAGAACGAAAGAAACGAAACTTGTCAAATATCCGGGGTTTTGCGAGATCCGGGTATCAACAAAATTCATAGGAATGAAGCCTTTTGCTGAGGCAATCATTATTTCCACGGAAATTATAAATTTTGCGAAAGGGAGAAATCTGCGTATAGCAGAAGATAGCATTTGAACGGCGAGAACCGTTCGCAAATTTATTTTTTTACTCACAATTCTGACATCACAGAAGCATTTTCGGAGGTCCTGCAATGTTCGAAGACCCAAAACTTGATGGTGGCGAACCTAAATTTTTCGAAATACGTCGCGAAATGGAGAGAAATGTAGAATAAAGTTGAGATGTCCTGTGTATGTGAAGGCCATAAGACATTAGACTGTAGTAGAAGTAAGCAGCAAAGCAAACCCGGCATATGGACCATCTGTTAAATTCGCGCTGCAATGCTCTGAAGTCCGCCCCGATTTCGCGAGTGGCAATGTGTGTTGCTGACTTCAGAGCATTGCAGCGCGAATTTGACAGATGGTCCATATGCCGCGTTTGCTTTGCTGCTTACTACTACAGTCTAATGTCTTATGGCCTTCATATACACAGGACATCTCAATTTTATGCTACATTTCTCTCCATTTCGCGACGTATTTCGAAAAATTTATGTTCGCCACCATCAAGTTTTGGGTCTTCGAATATTGCAGGACCTCCGAAAATGCTTCTGTGATGTCAGAATTGAGAGTAAAAAAATAAATTTGCGAACGGTTCACGCCGTTCAAATGCTGTCTTCTGCTATCCGCAGATTTCTCCCTTTCGCAAAATTTATAATTTCCGTGAAAATAATGATTGCCTCAGCAAAAGGCTTCATTCCTATGAATTTTTTTGATCCCAGGATCTCGCAAAACCCCGGATATTTGACAAGTTTTCTTTCTTTCGTTCTCAAATGCTTGGGAAAAAATATATATGGAGTCAGTGCCGTGCCTAGAAAAAAAAATTCCAAGTCGGATCTATCCAATACCCTTAACTGAAAGTTTTTAATTTGTAGTATGAAATCTTTATTTTTGAAAATATTTAGCTTCGAATGTTGAAGCATTTTCTTATTTTTAACCTTAGGTCAACTAATTGAAAAGTTTTCAAAAGTTAATACTTGGCTTTGAAAACTTTTTAAGTTAAATGCCTTACATTCACGAAGGGCTATGTTTAGCTGAAAGCGTTCGAAATGTCTAACTTACAATTTCCAACCTATTTACAAGAATTTAATCTCATAGCTTCGATAGTTGATGTGTAACTAGTACTTCTTGGAATACAATTTTATTTACAAGAATACTTCATTTTTGAACAATACATCTTGATCAAAAACGGAATAGTTACATAATACATACATCGTATACTTTATTCCGAAATCTATCTCTATACTGCAGAAAACTTTTCTCTGAAAGAGCCAGGCATTTCTATCTCTTCTCAGTGCAGGAAATCGTGCTTCAAATTGTCTGCAAAAAGTTTAAAAGATTTCTCGTGTAAAATCCTGTTACCCTCGGGCAAATACGAGAATCGTTTTATCGAGTCAGAAAATTTTGGTTGCCACTTTAGCATTCTGATATCTTCGATGATTATTAGAAACTATTTGAAATATATAGGGTATAAGAATGATCTTATTTAAAAAATGGATCAAGAGATCAGTTTTAGAATCTTTTGCTTGATAAATATAAAATATGAATTTAGTCGTGTCTATATTTTAAAAGAGAATTTCCAGGCCGAATAAATTTAGTTTGATTCTCCAGATATATTTTAAAGCATCTATACACGATTTTTAATATAGAAAATTATTAGGATATAATAATCTTTGACATGAGAAGATAAAAGGATTTGCAATTTACTTTGGCAAGATTGAGTAACCAATCAGAGTGGGAGATCTCAACCTGATTTGCGTCAATCTAGCCAATTCAACGTCGTTCCCTTTACCATTTCTGGTTATCTGTATGATTTATAGGTAGAGAAAGCCCCTTCTTTCCGGTGAGTTAGTGAGATGACTATGAAGTTTTTGGACACGAGCCAGCAAATCGATTGGCACATTCCACGTATCACGTCAATCTTTTGGCATAATTACAAAAATGCAGGGGAATACTCTAAGTTTAAAAACTAATCTGTTCATATTACTCTTTTAGAGCTCCGTAATATTATTTCAGAAATAAGGAAAGAATTTGAAGTTAATCCTTGGAAAAATAAATCTAGAATTATTAATTGAGAATATTTGCGATGAGTTTTCTTGCGGATGAATTAGAGTCTTATTTTTATTTTAAATACGAATTTCATCATTTATTCTGTAAATATTACTGTCTTTCTGTCTGAGAGTATCTAATTGTAAGATGTTTATTATTTCACGATGAAAAAATGTAAAGCTTTTTAAAATTGAAATGCATCTAAACTTGGAAAAGCTACATTATAACAAAAACGCTTAAACTTACTCAGAGACAGTTCAAAAACTAAGTCACTCTACCAGGTGGGCAGGTTTTGAAACGATTTGTGACAGACAAGGGGGAGTGTTTCACGCAGAACGTGACACCACACATGGAAAATCTAAATATGAATAACAATTCTTTGAAATATTTGAAAGATTTAAAATTAGTGCATTTATTTGACAAATGAAGCATCTAAATACAGAATTCACACTCTTTCGCCTATTCCCCTCTTTACCCCTTTTTAAAAGAATTAATCCTTTTTCCCCTGTCATGAAGAAACTGCTCCTTTTTTTCTTTTTTTTCAGAATTCATCTCTTTGGTTAAAGTTCTACTATTTGATTAAAGATTCAACTATCCTTTCGTAAATTTCTTTTTTTTTTTTTGTTGACAATTCATCGATTTTGGTTGAAAAATCAACTACTTAGATTAAAGTTCAACTACTTTCTTAAACATTCATTTTATTCGTTGAGGATTGAACTATTTTGTTAAAAATTCATTCTGTTTTTGTTTGAAATTAATTTTTTTAACTATTCCATTATTGGTTGAAAATTGATCATTTTTATTTGGAAATTCAACAATTTCGTTGGAAATGTATGCATTTTGTTATTAATTCATCTTTTTTGGTAAAAAAATGTATCTTTTTGATTTAAAATTTGACTGGTTGGTTGAGAGGTGAACTACTTTGTTAAGAACTCATTTTGTTAGTTGAAGGTCCATTTATTTGGTTGAAAGTTGAACTACTTTGATAAAAAAGCATTTTATTAGTTGTGGATGCAACTCTTTGGTTGGGAATTTATCGACTTTGTTCAAAATTAGTTTTTTTTGGGCCTAACATAAATTTTTTCAACCGGATATTTAAAAATTCTATTGTTGGTAAAAAATGTATCACTTTTAGTCGAAAATTCATATTTTAGATTTTTAAATTAATCTGTATCGTAAAAAATTCATCTTATTGGCTTAAAAGCTCAATTATTTTATTGGAAATTCGTCTTTTTGGGTTGAAAAATCTATTATTTTCGTAAAAACCAAAATTATTTGATTAAAAACTTATTTTTTGGATGAAAATTCAACTGTATTCTAGAGAATTAGCCTTTTTGGTTTTAAAATGCAAGAATTCGGTTGACATTTGTTTCCTATCTAAACTGCAAAATCCTTCCTGGTTGAAAATTCGTCTTTTCTTCATTAGAAAAATCAACTGCTACATTTTTTATTGAGGTAATCGTTTTTGTTTAATTTGACTGTTTTCTTTTGAATTAAAATCTTTTTTGATTAAAAATTCGTTCCTTTGGATTAAAAATTCTGTCACCTAAAAAATTCTTCTTTTTTGCTTGAAAATTCCACTCTTTGGTTGAAAATACAACTGTTTAAGGTTGTGGTTGATTTTTTTTTTTAAATTGTTAAAAAATTAAATTGCCTCGTTGAAAATTTGTCTTTTTGGATTAAAAATACATCTATTTTTTGTTGAAAATTCAACTGTCTTCTAAAAAATACGGCTTTTTGTCTGGAAGAATTGACTATTTGGTTAAAGATGCAATTGTTTGCGGTTAAGTTAATTCTTTCTTGTTTGAAAATCAGACCATTTGGTTGAAAATTCGTCTTTGTATCAAGAATCTAACTATTCTTTTGAAAGTTCAACTATTTGGTTGTAAATACAACTGTTTGGTTAAAAATAAATTTCTTGGTTTTATTGAAAATTCGCTTATTTGGTTGAAAAATCATCATTCTTGATAAAAATTGGTCTTTACGGGCTTAAAAGTCAACTGTTTTCTGAAAAATTCGATTTTTTAGCTTGAAAACTACTCTTTCGTTGGAAATGTATCTTCTTTTTGGTAGAAAATTTAGTTTCTGGTTTAAAATTCAACCATTTTGTTACAAATTCAATACATTATGACTCAAAATTCGAAGCGTTTATATCAAAATCAATATGCAAGTAATTACACATTAATTTTATTTAAACGAATTTATTTCCCTATTTTCGTAAAAAATTACATTAGTTACCATGTTTTAAGAGTATTTTGAACTGTAAAGCCTGTTAAAATATTACCCTTGTATGCCCAGTGGGCACAAACGTTAAAGAACGTTATTAGAACGGCTCAAAAACGTCCTAAGTCAGTCCGAATAACGTTTCTTAAACATACAATGTTCCAGAGACGTTTTAAGGAACGTTTTTAGAACGTTCTTAAATTTCGTGCCCACTGGGTGGTTTGTGTTTTATTTTAGGCATTCATCAATTGAAATGGAAACCAAATTTTGACTTCATAGGGGTGAGACGGGTTTCAAGCTTTCTGTGATGATCTGTGACGAAGAAGGGGAGTGGTGCAAAAGTTTTGAAAATAACGTTTCATAGTTTTTGAAAGCTGCATTCTTTTTTAATGCAGTGACATTGAAATTGAATGAAATTTAAATTTAATGGATTTGATGAGAGATCAGTTGAATTTGGTTTGTTTTACAACACACTCAATCTTCAAGTATCACTTTTTAATCCAAAAGTAATGCTTTGGGATTTAGTTTGAATTCCGTGTAATTCACTGTAATTAATTCTCTTGGATTAAGTTTATTTCAACTGAATTCGATTAAATTCAGAGTTAATTAACTGCACTTGAATAACTTGTATCACTTAGATTTACTTAAATTGCCGTGTGACTGTTATAGTTGGACTGATTTGAATTAATTTTCTAGAAGAAAAGAGAGAAAATGCTTTCTCTACTTGTTACTTTCAGTAGTTTAATTAACTGTATGCACAGTTGTATATGCTAAAAAGATATTTTATTGATTCTTAATATTGTTTTACTTTTTGTCTTAAATTGTTCATTTACTTGAGTTTTTGTACATAAATCTTTTTATTTATTCAATTGAAAGTATTTCATTTAATCACGTTCATTGATTTTATATTTATTCAGACTAAATTGCAGAGTTTACTTTTATTTTGAGATGAAAAGCTTCTACAAGTGGCTAAATTTTCCTTGAGTAATTTGTGAGTTCATTTAAACTTTTTAAGTAAGTGAATCAAATATTTTGAAGTAACATCACTGAAGAAACTCTAACTTAGATATAAAGTAAGATATCAGGAAATCGCTGAGACAAAAAATCAACATTTAATACTCGATTTTTAAAATTTACTTTGCAGCGTGAAATTATTACTCTCGTCATATTACTTCTGCTCGCAATTCTAGATTCGTATATTCAATTTTTCAGACAGTGAATAATTTTTTGTTTGCAACACATTGCGAGAGATGTGAAATTCACTAATTCTGTAGGTCATAACCAGATATTTGCTCAACTAAAAAATTGAAGCATTTACGGCTAATAAATTAATAATTAATAACGTCAATAATTAAATAACTTCAAAAGCAAGAAATTTAAAATTTAAATGCTTTTGCAATCTGAAATGATTCAAATTTAAATATATTATTATATCATTTTAAATCTGTTTAGTGGAAAACTGGTTAAAGCACGAAAGCTTCATTACTTGAAATATATATATTTCTATTTCAAAGTTGGGGAAATAAAAGAGTCTTATAAATAGTCTAAACCTCAAAAAATCTGCCCGCCTCGCGGGCACATTCTCATGGCGCGCTTCGCGCGCGGCTCGCTTCGCTCGCAAGTTTCAGCGCGCCTAGGGCGCGCGACTGTTGGATCTCGCGCTTCGCGCTCGAT